>KN485593.1:0-22133 GCA_000787095.1 Periophthalmodon schlosseri | reverse complement strand
CCGCGAGTATCATAGACACCAAATATGGAACTCGGCTCCAAATTGGCCCCTATAACCGCTCTGGCTCCAGTCAAAAGAAGCTCATCGAGGCTAAACGCTGTGGGTGACGTCACGCTCCCTCTGTCCACTTCTGTAGACTGTCTATGGTCGTGAGTCATCCATCAGTTACTGTATTTACAAGTAACTTTTTGAAATATCTTTAAATAATATTGAAGTTTGTGCTATTCCTTCAACCTCTTCAGAGAACATTTGGAATACATATGTAGCCCCCTGCTGGCAACATAAAGTCATCAGCAGCATTTATTAGCAATGCAGTTATGTATATTAAATGCTAAATGGACTTTGTGAGGACCTTTCCCTATTCAAAAGATATAATATTTTGATTTGCTATGACCGTGGTGTATGTGTATATTATAGTTTTAACAACCAAAGCTCTGAAATATTATTTAGGCTATGAATCAAAATTGAACAATATATGAAATCACTTTATATCGTTTCCCGGCCCACAAAAGCACAACTCTTACTGTAGAAGATAAGATAGATATAAACAACATAAAATGCAATTGTACCTTTTTAAACGTATCCTCAAATGCCCTCTCCATATACGATTAATTATCCATGGCTATAACGCAAAATCAGTTCAAGCAGGATAATATATGGCCCAGAGGAACAACTAGAAACTGTTCAAATGTGGACTTGAACGCAACCTTCTTACATCTAAACATAATCTAACAGACGCAATGACCCATATGTGAATGCAGATAGGGCCACCACACTGGCTGTGCTATTACTCAGTGTACCATGCGTAAAGTGTCTTTTACCCCTCAGCCCCCCCTTCCTCTTTGCCCCCCACGCGCTTCGTCCAACTGGGCCAATCAGAGCCGAGGGGGATAATGAGTTACATAACCACAACTTAGGAATAAACGCTGGCCAAATGACTCTACGTGCCCTTAGCTACGGGGGCAATTAGAAAGAGAGAGGAGAGGAGGGAGATGTTAGAAAATACGTACTTGAGTGCGTATTTTGATTGGTAAAATGATTATTGATTATAAGGTCAATAGTTCTAATGGGAGGTGTAAGTGAAAGTAGCCTTGTGATTAGAAATGCTGCTTATAACTGATTGTAACAAACAGCCCGTTTGTTACAAAAGCAACAGCACTTTACACCCTTCACTATATGCACTTTAAATTGCACTTACACTTTAATAGCACACTGCACTTTGAACATTATTTGCACTTCAACAAATGAGACAATTGCACAAAGGATTTTAAAATGTTTATTTAACTTGTCTGTTCTTTACCCAATTTTAGATCCGGAGGCACAGTGGCACTTTAATTGAAGCTGCGTGTCCTGGAGGGAAAAAAAGACAAATTCAAAGTTAACAGCTAATAATTAAATCGGATATGTGCAATATTATAATGCAGTATTTGTTTAAGAATGTTTTAAGTGTTTGTGTGTGGTGTAATTTGCAGTGTTTTAGTGAACAGTGTTTTAACCTCCTAAGACCCGAGCTCTTGCAGGGCTTTATCAATTTCTCTTTGTTATTTGGGCTGATTGGGACGTGATGAGTGTAAAAATGAAGAATTATCTTTTTACATTATGACAAAAATGATGTCCACATATGAGGATATTTTTTCAACTTTTTAATGATTTTGATAGAACAAAATAAAATCGCATTTGAATAATGAATTGCAAAAACTTTTTATTAAGTGCCTGAACACAGCAACATTGTTCCTGAGTAAAAATAAAATGAGAAACAAAAATTGTGCCTCTTGGAACAATGTTAAAGGCACATGTCTTTCTGCACCTGTTAGCAGCACTTCAAGTGAGCCACAAAGTCCATCTTGAATCTAAACTATAATGTGTTAAACTCTTCTGTCATCACTAAGTGGCAGTTTAATGACCTCATATGTGACACCAGGACCTTGTAGAGAAAAAAAATTTGTATTGTGGCCTAGACGACCCAAAATGTGTTGTCCACATATGAGGAAACGAGAAACGAGTTCCCTTAAAAAGGTTCCGGGGCAGGACCAAAACAGGGAATGTGTAGGGGAGGCATGTTGGGTATTTTAATGTTTTATGGGTTTTTAGTATATTTGGTGTTTGTATTTTATGGTTTATGTGTGTATATATATCTATAAAGTTAAAATGGTGTATGGGTTTCTTTGGTTTTATGGAGGTTTAAGAGTTTTAAAGAGCTAATGTTATTTTTAAACACCTCTCTTAAAGAACACTAGTTTTATCCAGTTAGTGGGACGGTATAAAAGGCGCCTGAGACCAACACACCATGTTCTGCTGCTGGCGGAGACACTGCTCCTCAAACCTCCATCGCACAATGCACTTAAACTTGGTAAATTACTGGAAAAAAAAGAAATAAAAATTGTGGACCACGCTAGTGCTGCTGTCTTCTGTCTCACATCCTACGTTACAGTGATACATATTTGAGACAGATCTGCAGAACTATATGACATCCAGAGTCACATATAAAGTGCTGTTGGAACTACTTATGAACAAGTTGAGCTGTCAGCAGACTGCAGTTTTGCAAAACACAGGACGCTTTGAATAAACAACTTTATAACACTGTAAGGTCACTTTTGCATAATACCCACTTTTCATTTAAGAGGCTGAAGCAGGTCTGGTAAAATCACCGTCTCAGCATTTGACAATGAAGCTGCGTTATTCCATAGAAACAGAAAGTTAAAACCATACTTTGGAGCATTCTGTATGGGAGATATTCCACAGTATGGCATAAAACTTGAATATTATTAGAAAGTTAAAACCATACTTTGGAGCATTCTGTATGGGAGATATTCCACAGTATGGCATAAAACTTGTATATTATATCCAAAAGGAACAACATTTCCACGGAAACAAGCAGGAAGAGGCCAAACAAGAGTCAGTTTGCGAGCCTGCTCACAATAAGGACGCATGTTTTTTCAGTGTAAAACCCAGTCAAAATGAAAAACATGCTTTTACTTTGGGCTATTTTTTGGCTTAAATGTTATATACTGAAAAAAAGTTATAAACATTTTATTAAATTCAATGAAATTACTTAGGTTATGTAACGACATTGTCTCACTCTACAATATTTAAACCCATTTACTTCCCAAACTCCAGCGCTCCCCTAACTGTGTTTACTGCCTTTGGAACACTGACTGAGCTGGCACAGGGGTTGTGCAGAGATCGTGAGGTGAGGTTTTTCTTTCAGTGGTTTAAAAAGACGCTTGGTCTAAGTCACGACTGTTGTGCAGACGGATTATAACTGTAGGGTTTTTGGACACTCAGAGAGGCTTTACTTTGCATTATTTATTCACTCCACACTTGGCGATGGACAGCCACTTCTGCAGCAACAACTGCCATGAAGTAGAGTGATGAAATACAGTCTGCCCCTTACCACCACCAGTCACTCCTGCACATACCATCCACATGTGTGTCTTGCCAGAGACTGTATATATAAACGGACATAGCGAACCCGTTAGCCGCTGTGCTCCAAATAAGAAGTGAGCATGAGCACGGATCCATCAACTCTGCCTTCACTTTCTACTGAAAAACTCACCCTTCTCTCCATAACTGCTGCTGACAGGCTCATCATTTTGGTTTTAAAAATGTTGTATTAACCCTCTCTACATGAGCCTGGTATTTTTATTTCGCTATTGTGTCTGTAAATCAAGATATGAACATTAATAACAGACAAATCAGACTCTTCTTTCCCCAAGGTCGCTCCTGCTAGAATTAGCAACAGGTTTGATTGACAGCATAAGTGCCCACTCCGCGCTAAACCAGCGGTGTGGAAGGGGTGTTACCTTCAACAGCCTCGCTCCAGATTGGCTGTTTGGTTGCTATGATACTCGAGGTGGAACTCGGCTCCAAATTCGCCCCTGTAACTGCTCCAGCCTTGATGAGCTACATTTGACTGGAGCCAAACGCTATGGGTGACGTCGCACTCACTTAGTCCACTTCTTTATACAGTCTGTGTCTTGCCCGAGGACACAATGACAGCAATGGTCTGAGCAGGAGAACTTGTATAAAATTATGCAATCAAATACTTACCACTACTTTAATGAGACAAGGTAAAAGTTGAGCTTATATGAGTTTGTTATTGAGTGAGTGCATTACGCATGTGTGCTACAGCTCTACCACGGAGCCACGTGGCAGCTAAGCTCAACATAATCATATTTTGAGTAGCACCCACTCTTTTATATGCCTGAAGTCGGCAGCACAAAGAGATCCTTGATTAAAAATATGGCTTCTAATACAAGTCTTCCATCGCCTAAAGCCCCTGTGCATGAGCTATATCCACTCTGCTTTAGATTAACAAACAGCTCAGCACTTCATTTCCCCTATGTATGTTTTTTTTGAATGAATATTTTAACCTTACCTACTGTATTAATCAGAACATGAAAACCCTTACAGCCATGTTTCAGTGTAGAGTATGTAGAGCTGTATTCAAACGAAGGAAAAAAAAACAAGGAAAAAAAAGAGGGAGGAGGAGGAGGTTTGAAGAATGAAAAGGAAATGATCCGAGGATAGATGAAATATGGACCTGCAGAATGAAAGGCTCGTGTGTGTGGATAAGGTAAGATAACGGAGAGAGGAGACAAGGAGGCGAGGAGAGGAAATGAGCTCCAAGGAAACAAAAAGTGCTAATGTAAAACAGGGAGAAATCAGACACATGTCAAAAGAGGCATTCGTGGTGTCGTTAGATCACGGGTTTTTTCATGTTTTGTGCTGCTGTCATGTTCAAATACACTCAACATTCAAAGTTGTATTAAGACACGATTCTTAAAAAGGCGCAATTCATGTATTTCAGGCATTCATATTTCCTCCTGATTTGAGGGATTTGTCATGGCAACGGTTCAAATTTGTTTTAATCATTTGCAGAATTGGCCATAAACAAGTAAGTTTTTTTTTGTTTTTAGTGTTGTTACCTGGACAGTCTGCGTATTTGTTAAAATATTATCCGTTTAACTATTACGCCATTCCTTCCCATTGTATCCAGTTAGCGCTCGCGGCTAAGTTGCCAATAGGTTGCTAAGGTACGAGCGCTGCGCCGTTTGAAAGCATTCCAGCGAAATGCATTGTGGGTAATACACTTCGCTCTACAGTTGCGGAGAGAACAGCGGGTTGAAGTGCAGATCAAAACAGTCTAGAGAGTTGTGAAACCCAGCGTATTGGAACAGGGCCATCCTCACAAAAATCCTTCAAATCAGGAAATAATCAATTGCCTGAAACCCGTGAATATAATTTACAACTCAAACACAAACAGTAATTTACACAGTTTAGCTAATAAATCTTTACATTTTGAGTCTGAACGCTTGAAGCTGGCATTTAGGATCTCTGTACCAATCTGCTGTATTCTCACATAAAAATCACTGATGGCACCAAATCAGGCCAAAGCTGGAACGTTGTAAGACAGCGCCGTGAAGGGGGAGTGACTTGTTACCCACATTACAACTATCACAACACAATCAGCGTGCATCCTGCTAAAGAAACTGCAGCACGTTGCATCACGTTGTGTGCAGTTTGGTATCATGTTTTTGCAGAGAATGGATGGGTGATGTAGCTTTATGGGCTCATAAGATTCTATCCAGTTCTCACAGTTCTAAGTTTGAATAGTGCCAGGGAGAGATCGCTAAATTACTGCATGGATGACATCTATAACCTCTTCAGGCATGTTTTGGACGAAGAAACAACGTTATAACATGGTAGAAAGCTCAAAAAAATAAATTTTGCATAATACCTCCTCTTTGCAGGATGTTACCCACATAGCAACTGTCTCGCAGCGTTCCAGCTTTGGCCTGATAGAAAAAGAACACAGTACGATACTCCCGGACCCCCACCTCTGCAGTGTCAACACAAACACGCAAGACACAAAATAAAGTCCTCTGTTTTGGAGCAACACTTAGCAGGTAGCCGCGAGACTAGCACGGAAAACGACTGACCTTGAAATTAGAATCAGAACTACTTTTTTCACGCTGACATGCAGCTGACTAGCAGAAGAAATATAGTTATCAATCCATCCATCCATTTTCTTCCACTTATCCGGGGCCGGGTCACGGGAACAGCAGCCTATGCAGGGATTCCCAGACTTCCCTCACCCCAGACACTCCCTCCAGCTCCTTTATCAAAAATAATGTCAAAAATAATGTAAAGAAAACTCAAAATGAATATCAAAATCAGCTGGAGTAGAAATTATTTTGATGCGTTTCACTTGCAAGAGGATCAGCTCTATATGTGCGCAAATATAACAATTATGCAAACACTATATGGCTAAATGCTCCAACGGTTGTGCCAGCAAAATGGGAGTATACGCCACAGACTGTATAAAGAAGTGGATTAAGTGAGTGTGACGTCACCCATAGCGTTCGGCTCCAGACAGATGAAGCTCGACGAGGCTAGAAGTTACAGGGGCGAATTTCATAGAGTATCGAGTATCACAGCAACCAAAGAGCCAATCCGGAGCCAGGCTGTTGAAGGTAACGCCCCTTCCCGCCCGCACCGCTGGTTTAGCAGGGAGCCGGCGCTGTCAGTCAAACTTGTTGCTAACGCTAGCGGGAGCGACCTCAGGGAAAGAAGGCACCTGATTTGTCTCTTATTAATGTTCATATCTTGATTTCGGACAAAATGATTTGTCTCTTATTAATGTTCATATCTTGATTTACGGACAAAATAGCAAAATGAAAACACCAGGATCATGTAAAGCGGGTTAATACAAACATTTTAAGACCGAAATGAGGAGGCTCACTACAGCAGTTACAGAAAGAGGGGTGACAATGTTTTAGTGTAAAGTGAATTGGAGCCAGAGTCGACGGAGCTGGAAGCGCGCCCACGCTCACCTCCTATTTGGAACGCGTTGGCTAGCAGGTTAGCTATGTCCATTTATATACACAGTCTGTAGTATACGCCCACCTCAGTCTGACCAATCCCATCTGCTTTTGATATCTTTGCCTTACAAAAAAAGACACCAGCAGAAGCATTGTAATCGAATGCACAAGTGTGAATAGCAGATGAAGACATGAGGAGACACTTACATTAACTGCTTCACTAAACCGTCAGTGGAGTGTGTTCAGTTCACTCACTCAAAATTCCCCAAACGCCCCTCTGGTCTGAAAGGGAACGCGTCCAACTTTTTACCCTGTGTAAAGGTGTCTGCGCCAGGCCATTGCTTATGCCTCACTGCAAAACAATACAGCCCCATTCTAATTAGCTGCTTCATATACACTTTTATGTGCTGTGAAATGAGGTTTTTCAGCGGTTATCACTCCTGGCATTTCTGTTGTTCCAAATTGATGTCACACACTATTAATGGGCAGAATGCAGCCAAGGGTGGGATTGACTAGTGTATGCATTTGTGTGGTTGGCTACGTCTGCGTACTGCTAACACACTTTGAGCAACTTGATGACCTGCATGTATTGCTTTTTCAAAATAGACAATTAACTTTGAGCACTAAAGACAAAGTATTCCTCTTCCAGTCCTGTATCTTTCTGAATTTAAGCCAGTAAAATAGAATGGGCTCTTAAACTGTATAATAAAATGATACATTGCCTTATGGACCATCTACTATATATAAGCTGTGTCAAAAAACAGGGAGCAAATCTGGTGTTGTTGAAAGCCTCAAAATGGTTAAAGAGGGTGTAGTAATTGCTAACACACAACATGTTTATGACGCTCCCCTCCATTCGCTCTCCGTGCAAAGTCACTCCCCCTTCACGACACAATCAGCCGCTAATGAAACCACAGCGCATTGCATCAGGTTTGTCAAGTCGTCGTGTGCAGTTTGGTATCACGCTTTTGCGGAGGACTGTCACGGATAACGTTGGCTCGCGGGCAGAGCGTCGGACAAAATCTTACAAGTTCGGATAGGGCCCGGGAGAGATCGCTAAATTCCTCAAACATGCACGGATGTCATCTAAAACCTCTTCAGGCGTGTTTTGGATGAAGAAACAACGTTATGACATGGGAGAAAGCTCAAAATAATCTATTTTGCTTGATACCTCCTCTTTAGATTTACCTGGTGAGCTAGACTTGTTTACGTTGTTACTAACACTGCAGAGAAGTATAAGATTGTGATGATTCATTTGACAACTGCTGGCATAAAACTGTACAAATAGTTCTTTCATTTATTTGATCAGGAAATTCCATACAGTGGTGTAATGATCTTACATTTTGTGTTTAGCTCAGAGTTATCACCTTTTGTTAAGGTGTAATGTAACTACTCTTGTACTCTTGGTTTCTGTGCTAACAAGTTAATGTAAAAGGTTCTATTGGTCAGTTACTGGTCTGTTTTGGAGACTGGCTCTAGTGAGTTGAAATTGCTGTTTTGCTGTTGTTTTGACGTGGGTTACAGCCTACAGTAGCCCCTTGTGTTCATAAAATAAACAACCAGAAGAAATTTGGCGTGTTTCCTTACCCCAGAACGCTAAAGTATTGTGAAATTTGGGCTGTATAGACATGTATCACCAAGAATCAGGCAAACTGTAAATGATAAATAGTCAGATTTTTACATCGCACTTTTCCACCTTCAAGACACTCAAAGCGCTTTACATCAAGGAACCGAGGATACAACGGTAACAGTCATCTGTGGGAGCTGGAATCGCACCGTCAACCTGTGGGTTAGTGAATCCGACCGCTCGACCGATGATGTTTATGTCGAGAGCGGGATTCGAACCTCCAACCTTCAGATCAATGGACAAACGCTGAGATACTGTTGCCCCGAACTGTGGAATAACTATAATTTTAGAGTTTTATGTTTAAATTTAAGCAAACAAAAAGAGGTATTGACCAAAAAAATAAATGATTTTTTTTTTTTTTAATTAATTCAAAGTATTTCAAATTTTATTCTAATTCGATTAGATTTAACCTCAGTTTCTATACTTCTGCTGTGCCATTGTGGGACAAAGAAAGGTTCTCTTATATATTTTTACATGTTCAAAGTTACTGATCAACCATAGATTGAATGTATATAGAAATCCAGGCTAGGAAATCCAAAATAATCCCTACACCTTTATACATCAAAGCTCAGAAGCGCTTTGGAGCTGATGAGGTTTTGTGACCTGTCAATCCTTCAGTCTTTTCTCTGAACATTTTGTTGAAACGGAAACCCTGCTATCTCCCATCTCCAATCCTTCAGCCTCCGTCATAACATATTGGCCCGGTAGGACACGTTTGACAGAAGCGAGGACATCCTTTTTACAGTCAGGAGACATTTCAGGAGGGGACAAAGTGACATGTAATCGCACACTATTGCTTGCCATTTTTCATTTCCTAATGCAATATCCTTCAAAATGTACCGAAAGCTGGATAACACGGTCCCATTGACACAGACAGATTTCTATGACACTACCTTTGGATGCTCTTTCTTTCTGCTTAAGTCATCAAATGTGGCGTCAAATTTGCACTCCCGAGCAGGAATACACCCCACCTGTCACCATGGCAGCAAAGGCTCATGGGAAATAAGCTCGCAAGAATGAGCCCTCCAGTGCAACGTAACAGACATACGAATGGAAAGAGGAGCGAGAGAAAGAGATGGGACAAGGGAGAGGAGATAACCTTTTGGTGGCAGGTGAGTAAATGTTCCAAACAAGAAAATTGAGTTATTGGCTACCTCTGGAACACACAGATAAGTGGGAGAGTGACACTTAAAAGCAGAGAGGTGTGGTGAGTCTTCATTGCAAGATATGTTTTAAAGGTCCTGTATTACACAAAATGGACTCTTGTGAGATTTAAGCCGTGTTAGAATGTTGTTACCGCCTCAAAAACATACCTGGAGTTGTGTTTTGTTTCATTCATACATGTTTGGAGACGTAGACAGACTAATAATAAAGGTTTACTCAAAGCTCAAAATGCTCTGTTCCACCTTGTGATGTCATTAGGTGATAGTTTTAAAGTTAACAGGTACGTTTTACCTTTAGATCGGTAAAGATTGGCAATTCTAGGGCTGAAATTACTCAAATTCTAGGTGTGTGGAGTTTAAAAAGACAGCGGAGCACTTCCTGTGTTAACACGTGACATCACAAGGTGGAACAGGGTGTTTTCTGTTTGAGAGCCTCAGCCTAAATATGCAGGGTTTGTGTGTTAAACATGTGTGAATGATGAACAAATCACAACTCCAGGTCTGTTTGTGACGAGGAAACATTATAACATCGATCAGAAAATAGTGTAATATGGGCCCTTTATATCCATGGGTTTCAGAATGTGGAGAAATTAAGACTGTTGCCATGGCAGTTAACGGCAAAATATTATATGCAACAATTGGAAGACTTTTCCCATTCAAAAAGTGGAGAAATTAAGACTGTTGCCATGGCAATTTACGGCAAAATATTATATCTTTTTGAATGGGAAAAGTCCTCCAATTGTTGCATATAACAGGAAGAGGAAACCAGTTAAGTAGTAAACATTGGTGCATAACACTGAAATATATAGAGAGAAGCAAAATGACATCACGACATTTTATAGGCTAATAATATTTAATACAGATGGGGACAGCTAAATTTAATATGGTTACAATGATTATTTTTGTAATAAAGCAAGTTTTAGAGTCTGGTCACTAATAGAAATGATCAGGTTGGTGAATTTACCTCACCTGTTTCTTATGACCTCATGTAATCAAGAAGGAAAACAATTTGAATTTGAAAAAACACATATTTTGCACATTTTATAATTCCTCGTTGAAACTGCATTACGTTCCACTTCACTTTTGCCTCCAGTTCCCTCCATCACGAGTTTGTTTACAGACTTTTTAAAGGATCTCTATAGAGCTCAGGCCTGCCCGTCACACATTTTATTTTACGGGCAGGATATGCCAGTAAAACGTTCATAGAGATGCATTAGCAAAACGATATCAACTCTTAACATTTCCAATAACAGGCTTACTGAAAATGCCAGGGGAGTCGACAGGGGGGGAAAGGGATGAGTTGTCTTGGGCCCCAGGGAACAAGGGGCCCAGAATTGGATCTTGTTGCTATTAATTTATATTAGACTCGGGCCCGTGTGAGGCTTCTTGTCCCGGGCCCACAAATTTCTGTTGACGGGCCTGGGAAATGCTATGAGATGTGACGACACAATCTCTATTCACCTTGCTCCAGATGTTGCCGTGGGCGCCTCCATCGTCATTTGGGTTGTATAATTTTGCATGGAGCTGCCAATATTGACAACAAATAAGTTCTATGGGGACTACAGAGCCGTTTTAAAGCCTCCCAGAGAATCGGTGTAGTTTTCATTTGCTGGCCACATGAACATAAATCATTTTACACGAATAAACCTTTATACCATATTTTGGCGGCAAAACTTCTCCAAATTCTTCAATTAAATGAATAGGATTCCCGCTTAACCGGAAATGCCAATTAGAGGCAAAAGTGGGAGGGGCAGAATAAGGTCATTAGTGTTGGGGAATGTTTTTTCACCAAACTAGTTTTGTAAAGACTTCATAGCTTGTCCTTGTATATAACACCCCTCTGTTTACATCATAGACTGTATAAAGAAGTGGACTAAGTGAGCGTGGATTTCTGACTGTAGTATCATAGCAACCAAAGAGCCAATCTGGAGCGAAGCTGCTGAAGGTAACACCCCTTTCCTCCCACACGCTGGTTTCGCACTTAGAAATGCTGTCAATCAAACCTGTCGCTAACGCTAGCAGGAGTGACATCGAGAAAAGAAGGCAGCTGATTTGTCTGTTATTAATGTTCATACCTTGAGTGACGGACACAATAGCGAAACAAAAACACCAGGATCATGTAGATCGGGTCAATACGAACATTTTAACCCTGGAGAACCCACGGGGTCAAATTTGGCCGCAGTTAATTGCTGTTACCGAAAATGAACAAACAAAAAAATGTATGTCAAATTTAACTTTAACTTTAAAAGCCCAGAGTGCCACTTCTGGCCCCTGCATAGAGACACCTAGTGGATGAATATTGAACTAAAATGAGCCAGAGTGGTAGTGACAAGATGGCTGACCACATGCTGTTTTGCTGAGCTGGAAAACTACCCAAACAAAATCGTCTTCTCAGCAAACCAGCGGTTAGTAAAATTGTGTTTTGTTTTTTTTGTTAATCTTTTTAGTATTAGCTTGCAGAATATCTAGAAGTGCATTTTATATTCTTTTTGGATAAATTAGCCACTGAGTTAGTTCAAAAAACGATGGGTCAAAAATTTGGCCCTGATCCCAAATTAGGGAATAAAGGGTTAAAATTGAAAAAGTGGATATTTCAGTGTTCAGTGAACTTATAGCAGTAATTTAATGCATTGTTCATAATTTTCCAAAGAAGAAAAGGGTTCTTGGGTTCTCCAGGGTTAAGACTAAAATGACAAGCCTGACACCAGCATTTACGAACAGCGGGGCAACAGTTTTCTAATGTAAAGTGAACTGGAGCCAGAGCCGATGGAGCCGGAAGCGCAGCCGTGATCACTTCCTATTTGGAACGTGGCGGCTAGCGGGTTAGCTATGTCCATTTATATGTACAGTCTATGGTTTACATGGAGGGCCTCTGTATAACATCCCTCTGTTTGCATGGAGGGCGTCGCGGTTGTGCGCTGCTGCAACAGGACGACATTAATGAACAAACAACAAAGCAGACTGAATGAATGATGAGGCCTTTCATAATGCATTACGTAACGCAGAGCCGCAATAACAGCCAATGAAATTAAAATGAGGCCCGCTGCTTACTAATGATCATTACTGACTATAAAAAGCAAATCTCGGGCGGGTGCCGCTGCGACGCCCTTGGGTGACGATGACTTTGCGTGTAGTCCCCACAGACACTGAGCAGACAGCGCAGGAGGGATTCACTCTGTTTTGGAGGCTGCATACTTTAGATAGGAGTCATGTTTTTGTTCTATTTGGCAAGGTCCCTTTTATGTCGTAGGGTTTGTCGTATCCATGGGTTTAAGAATTATGAGAAATTAGGACTGTTGCCGTAGCGATTAACAGTTTAAAACCAAATAATTTATATTTTAAATGGGAAAAAGTTGTCAAAATGTTGCACTATAACATTTTTGTTTCCCTTGCTATGGTGTAGTGTAGATTCTGTGATTGGAACAGTATGTCCTTGGTCGTCCTTAAGCTTCTAATTACTCTACTGTAGCCTTAGCATTATATTATATTATATAATTCACCAAAATAAAGAAAACCAACTGACAAATATCATGGCTTATACAAAGACTTTCCTTAAACTAAATACCAGCATTAATAGGACTTTTCACTCTCCAACACATAGGTACCTTGGATGGGAGACAGCTGGGAATACCAGGTGCCACAGCGGCTCTAGTGCGTACTGTTTTTGTGTCCTTAGGCAAGACACTTCACCCACTCGCCTGTAGCATGAATGTACTTTGTGAGTGATTTGCGGTGGTGGCCTATTACAATAGCCATAGCCGCCCTGGGGTAGACAGACAGGTGGCGATCACAGAGGTCGAGGACACAGACCGGCAGCCTTGCTTCTGTCAGTCACTCACAAGGCACATTCATACTATAGGCAAGGTGTGTGAAGTGTCTTGCCAAAGGACACAAAAACAGTATGCACCAGAGCCGCTGTGGCGCCTTGTATTCCCAGCTGTATGGAATGAATGATGCACAAAATTGTAGCGCTATATAACATGTTTTTTTTTTTGTTTTTTTTTATGTTTATCTTAATAAAAAAAAAAGAAAAAAAAAAAGATAAAAACAGTAAGAATATAGTAAGTTGTTCTAGAGACTCTCACCTTAGCTAGAAACGTCATGGTCTTATTTACTTGAACTTATGTCCTAATGAACTATTGCCATTTTGCCATTTCATTTATCTATTTTATCTTTTTGTTATGAATCTGTTCTTCTCCATCTGCCTCCGTCACCCTCCCTCTATCATCTGCATCTACGGGAATAGCCTCAGTGATATTACCCACTCCACTCCGAGCTCTGCATTAGCCTCTTTTCATTTCAAACTCTCCCTCCAGGCGCTCAAATTAACCTTTCACCCCGAGCTCAGACAAGTACTTCACAACACTCTCCACCTCCTAACCTTTCCCTATCAAAGACTCAATTTCCCATAAGCCCCGTCGTGGCCCCTTATCGCCCTCCCCGTCTCTGCCCTCCACCCCCTGTTCTCAGCGAGCGGCGGCCTGTCTCCTGCAGTTAGTACAAGAGCCGTATTTAGCCGAATGGAAATGCTATGTTAGAAGTGGGTGCCTAAGAAGAAGAGAGGCGAGGGAGTGTTTCGAATGCAGTCCAGACTCTCCACAGGGGGACGGAGGAGAAGAAGTAGCAGTTTCACAAAGCTGCTATTACGCGACTGTGAGACGAGGAGTAGGAGGAAGGATACAGGGATAGGGCCGTGAATGTCAGGTTGAAAACGAAATAAAACAGTGATTCATGCGGTTCATTTTAGTTCAAAGAAAAGAAGTTAAATAGATGATAAACCCTCTGTGATTAATGCTGGTTAGCTCATCAAACTCATTTAAATAACATCTTCTCAAAATTAATTTTCAGACAAAGATGGCTCCACACTTAAAGGGCCGTTACGTGCTTTTTATAATGTTGTTTCCTCATCAAAAACATACCCGGAGTTGTGTTTTTGTTTCATTCACGCATGTTTAACTCACAAATCCTGCATATTTAGGCTCCTCTCTCAAACAGAAAACACACTGTTCCACCTTGTGATGTCATGTCGTAATACAGGAAGTGCTCCAGTGTGTTTTTAAACTCTATACACCTTCACTAGAATCTAACAGATAATTTCAGCCCTGGAATTGCCGATCTCTACTGAACAAACGGTAAAAGGTAGATGTTAACTTGAAAACTGCCATTTCATGACATCACAAAGGTGGAACAGAGCATTTTTGAGCTTTGGAGATGTAGACAGACTAATAATAAAGCATTACTCAAACATGTGTGAATGAAACACAAACCTCCGTGTATGTTTTTGATGAGGTAACAACATTCTAACATGGCTTAAAGCTCACAAGAGTCATTTTACCGTAATGTAGGACTTTTACAAAGCAATTAATTCCACTCAAGTCAAACAATTAACAAATGAATCAAACATGGGCCGAGAATACAAACTTTTATAGCACCATTTATTGCACTGTATTCAATTGTGTATTGGTGTTTTATTAAGATAGTAAATAAGTCCAGATGAATTAAAAACATCTTTCAGTACCATGGACAGCTCCACTCCCCTCGTGGTGCCTATACTCAAAATTTACTGGTCCACATGAACATTGTGTACGTTAAAGTAGCGTAAACACGAAAAAGTTTGAACTCATTTTCACTGCTTTTACCTGCACTGCTGTCACCCACTGCTCTCGAAGTATGGGTCAAATTCAAGTACACCATCATACCAGGGATCTGCCACATGCTTGTCTCCCTAGAATGTTCCGATGTATGGCATTAAACAAATCTATTTTACATTTACTTAATTATTGCTTTAAAATACAGTGGAAAAAACTTACAGTAAATTCTTATTTTTAGCTAGGTTGCCTATCCACAGATCTTACCTCTAACTTGGCCTGGTGGTGTCATTTGCTTGTCCCCAAGGAGATACATATTGTAGCGTTCTGGTGTAAGGAAACACGCCGAATTTCTTCTGGTTATTAATTTTCAGAACACAAGGGCTACTGCAGGCTGTAGCCCACGTCAAAACAAGAGCAAAACAGCAGCCGTCTCAACTCACTAGAGCCAGTCTCCAAAACAGACCAGTAACAGACGAATAGAACCTTCACATTAACTTGTGGCATAGCAAACTCACTAGAGCCAGTCTCCAAAACAGACCAGTAACAGACGAATAGAACCTTCACATTAACTTGTCGGCATAGCAACCAAGCGTCACATACAAAAGCAGTTACATTACAGCGACATATAAACAGTTAAAAGAACAACAAAAAGGTGTCAACTCTGAACTAAACACAAAATAGCAGATCATTACAATATGTTTAAAGGTCCTATATTACGCAAAATTGACTCTTGTGAGCTTTAAGACAGGTTATAATGCTGTTACCTCATCAAAAACATACATAGTTGTGTTTTGTTTCATTCACACATATTGAGTAATCCTGGTTTATTAGCCTGTCTACATCTCCAAAGCTCAAAATGCTCTGTTCCACCTTGTGATGTCATTATGCAGCAGTGTTCAAGTTAATATCTTAGAGATGGACAATTCCAGGACTGAAATCATCCAAATGATTCTAGTGAAGGTGTATGGAGTTTAAAAACACACTGGAGAACTTCCCGTATTACCACATGACATCAGAAGGTGGAACAGAGTGTTTTCTGTTTGAGAGAAGAACTCAGCCTAAACATTCAGAGTTTGTGTGTTAAACATTTGTGAATGAAACAAAACAACTCCGGGTATGTTTTTGACGAGGAAACATCATAACATGGATCACAAAAGAGCGTAACATGGGCACTTTAATGCTTTCCTGAAGAACGTTCTCAGCAAAGCAACATCATCTCCGTGGGGAAAAGCCACCACGCTCTGCCAGAAAAGTTACATGGAGCATCTTTAATCTAACATAACATTGTATCTGAGCTTGGCAACTACAGCTGTCGATTCCCGTCTTTGTCAGAGTCTCTTCTAAATCTATATCAGGGGAGATCCAAAACATACCTTTCTGCTCCTTTTTGTGCGTAGAAAAAAAAAGAGCAAAGTTGGAAATATATCTGCTCAAGGCGTGCTCCTGCCGCTCACCCTACAGCCAGATTATAGGGTCCCAAGAAAAAAAAAAAGACAGAAATAATCCACTCTATTGTGAAGACTGGAACACTGAGGCCAAAAATGAAGGAAATATCCATCCAATTCAGTGGAGTTAATTAGGGTTGGGATGAGCAATGTGCCGCGAGTAGATAAAGACCATTGGCTCTATTTAGTCCTGTTTTACGCAGCTTTTTATGTTGTTTCCTCGCAAAAGTTGTCATACTCAGATGGTAAATGATTGTGGTAATAATCCGATTATTTTATCTGGAACATTGCAGAGGATAGATGTGCGTTATCTGGGTAAACAATTGTAATTACCAAAACACAACCAGTTGATGGAGAAATAAATTGTGTAGAAGTTTTTTTGCGTACTTGCATTTTTAGGGTTACAAAGAGTGACTGTTGGATTGGATAAGAGTGTTGTAAACCAGTTCATTTTCTTCACGTTGGATATAGGATCAAGTCTATGTTGGTGATCGATCGTTGAGGTGAACATTATAAAAGATATTGATTGGTTGAATTGCTGAAATTGTTGAAATGTTATGCGGTTTTCTAAATGTAAAAACAATGCGCTGGGTTTAGATCAAGCACAAATACGGCCATAGCAATTAGCAACTCAAAACAAAATATATCTTTTGAATGTACTCAAAAAGGCTCCTATAAACAGAAAGCTAAAACCCTAACTGCATTTTAAAGGTGCACTGTCACATTTCTTGGGGAGAGTCCGTCGCCTGCTTCAGTAACACACACAGACTGTATAAAGAAGTGGACTAAGTGAGTGTGACGTCACCCACAGCGTTCGGCTCCGGTCAAATGAAGCTCATCGAGGCCAGCGGTTATAGCGGCGATTCTGGAGCCGAGTTACATGTTTGGAATTACGACCACGAGTATCATAGCAACCAAAGAGCCAATCTGGGGCGAGGCTGTTGAAGGTATCGCAGCTTCCTTTCCCCACCGCTGGTTTACCAGGGAGCGATGCTAAGCACCCGGAACATTCTAGGGAAAGCAATAGATCTGCAGGTAGCTGTCCCTCCATCAGAAAAGTTACATAGTGAACTTTTAACTTCAACTATAGTGGAAGAAGTAAAAGTATCACATGAAAAAAATTATTTAAAGTGTTAAAGTATCCATTTAAAAAATGTACTTAAAGAGTAAAAAATAAAAAGATTTCATGCAAGTAAAAAATAAAAGTATTTCATGCAGATTTTGAGCTCTAATAAAGCTTCAAATATACTGATTTTGATAAAGGTTTGTGCTGAATTTTGTTCAACTGAAACAATTAAATCGATTGTTTTTTCCTAGCTGTTCTTTATTTGTATAATTTGGTTTGCTCTATGAACTTGATACAAAATAAACCTGCAGCGGGTCTCAAACAATGATAAAAACGACTTTCATTTTTCAGTCCTGTTCAAACATAAGTACAGATAACTGCTGTCAAATGTGGTGAAGTAAAAGTTAAAAAATACCCATTTTAAAAAGTATTTAAGTACAGATACCGAAAATTTGGCTACTTTTACTTCGTTACATTCCACCACTGAACTTACAGAACCCATATCATCCCATTCTGTATGTTGCACAATTGTGTGTTACTGATCTTTGAAACAGTGACACAGCTCCTGGGAAAAAGCGCCGCTCTCCAGTCAAGCGTGTTGTTGACATTTAAATCTCTCGTGGCCGGGGGGGAGGCCTGTTTGCTTTTGTCACTGCCAATGACGTTTTTCCATCGACCGTTCTCTCGTACCGCTCCCAGCCCTGCGAGCACTAATCAATGTGTCCTAATGCTGCTATTATAATCCATGCTCTCGAATTATTCTTCCATTGATCAACAGGACTTTTTTTTTTTAAACTTTGAAACTGAAAAACACATTGAATAAAACAGGGGAGCGCGTGTTGATTTGCGGTTCTGTTCCCTCAGGTTTTTAAGTATGCACGGTGGCGATAGGTTGAGGGTAGCTGGGAAAATGCAGCACGCGCGTCGATCGGGGTTGGGTTTTAAATACCGCTGAGCCTGCTCCGGGACTTTCATGAGTAAACATTATTGAGAGTGGAATTCTGCTGGAGAAGTGGCACAGTTTTCTAGGGGGTCAATGTGGAATTAGAAGCATGGATTTTGACTTAAGGGAAAATAGAAGAGAGCCACGGGTTTGTGTAAATATATAGGACAATGTAAAGGTGCACTTTGTAACTTTTATGCTGGAGGGTCTTACGGTCTCCATGGAGATGAGGTTAAGGTAAGGTTAAGGTGCACTTTATTGTCCTCAGAGAAATTTATCCTCTGCATTTGACCATCTTTGAACTCCATTCAACCGATCAGGAGGAGTGGGAGACTTTGAGCTGGCATTGGTCAGGACAACCTTAGCTCGGGGATTGTACCTTTTGTGGATGTTTTGGGTTGACTGAGGAAACCTGAGTGGCTAGTGTCCACTATTACACTGCCTGGCCAAAAAAAAAAAGTCGCCACCTGGATTTAAGTAAGCAAATAGGTACGTGTCTCCTGTTGGATGTCTAGGTTCAGCAACAGTTTGTGCCCAAAGAATGAGGTCAGCTGACCACCTGAATCTACTGAAGGACCAGGTTATTCCATCAATGGATTTGTTCTTCCCTGACGGCACGGGCATATTCCAAGACGACAATGCCAGGATTCATCGGGCTCAAATTGTGAAAGAGCAGTTCAGGAGCATGAGACATCATTTTCACACATGGATTGGCCACCACAGAGTCCAGACCTTAACTCCATTGAGAATCTTTGGGATGTGCTGGAGAAGGCTTTGCGCAGCGGTCAGACTCTACCATCATCAATGCAAGACCTTGGTGAAAAATGAATGCAACACTGGATGGAAATAAATCTTGTGACACTGCAGAAGCATCGAAACACCACAGCGAATGCCGTAATCAAAGCTAAAGTCGTCCAACGAAATATTAGTGTGTGACTTTTTTTTTTTTTTTTTGGTGGTGACTTTTTTTAGCCAGGCAGTGTATTATACTGTGGAACATTCGACAAAACAATAACATCTCCAAGCAGGAGGCAAACTATCAACCAAAAAAGTTACATATTGCAACTTTAATTACAGTAATGTAATTAAAGTACAGTAATGGATGTAAAAACACATTTATATAGCGCTTTCTACCTTTCAAGGCACTTTACATCAAGGAACCCCTCACCCATTCACACACACACAGACTCTGGGGGTGAGTGGGGTTAAGTGTCTTGCCCAAAGACACAACAGCAGTATTCTTCTGTGAGCATTGGCCAACCTGTGGGTCAGTGGACCTGACCGCTCAACCACTGATATTTCTGTTGAGAGCGGGATTCGAACCACTAACCTTCGGATCAGCGGACGACCACTCGACCAACTGAGCTACTGCTGCCCCGTAAGTAGATTTAACAGAAGTAAAAGACAATGAAATTCTATACTGTTATTATACTAATATTGTATTTGCTCGACTAAGCAAGCACACATAATGTAACACACATCGTGAAACTGTGTGTTCTGTGTCTTGCCCAAGGACACGTTGTCAATGCGAATGGGACGAGTGAGAATTGAACATTTAACCTTGAGTTTGGAGGACGGCCTGCTCTTGCCTCTACAGCAGCACTGTCTATAGGGAAATCCTTTGTTTGAATGGAGGTCAATGGCGCCCCACCATTTCACCACACAACCCGCCACTGTGTTATTTACTTCAAAATGAGGCCCCCCCCCCCCTTCCCCCCCCCGCCCCGCCACTGTGTTATTTACTTCAAAATGACCCCCGCAGCTACTTTAGATTATTCATAATTATGTTTTATTTGTATCTGTTGTTCACATTTTGGACTTCTCATCCAATAACCTTCACATGTGTACCGACTCACCAGAGGCCAGTAAGTTATATAATCATTTTCAGCCTCTCTCCCCGTGTCCAAGGCCGAATGAATCGGGCCTTCTCGAAAATCAGAGTAAAATGGAACCAGTCTAAAATCCATCACACCAGGGGAGATGTCAGGGATACAGGTTCATTTCACCTCCAGTGCGCTGGCGGGAACAGGGGAAACTCAAGCCCGGGGCAAAACCAGCGCAGGCACGGGGAGAACATGCAAACTCCATAGAAAAAAGGCAGTGCGTTGACCTGGTTTGACTGGGGGACTTCTTATTGCGAGGTACAGGCGCTAACAACTGTACAAATGTGTCACGCTATTTTGTGGATCTCGAAATATAATATATGTCTGAATAATTATAATCTTGAATCACCACAGTAAAAAGGTGGAGGCGACAGTAGCTCAGTTGGTAGAGTGTTTTTCACTGATCCGAAAGTCGGTGGTTCAAATCCTCCTCTCAACATAAACGTCATTGGTTGAGCGGTCACATCCACTGACCCACAGGTTGGCGGTGCAATTCCAGCTCCCACAGGTGAATGCAGTCGTTGTGTCCTTGGGCAAGGCACTTAACCCACCTCACCCCCAGTGTCTACCTACATTGGTGTATGAATGTGTGTGTGGTTCCTTGATGTGTGAAGTACATTGAGCTTTGAGTGCATGTTAGTGCCACATGAACCATCTCACACTCTGAGGACTTCAGGGACCGGCCTCCTGCTGGTGCCCAGAGTCAGGACTAAACATGGGGAATCAGCGTTTCAGTTTTATGCAGCTAAACCTGGAACAGCGTTTCAGTTTTATGCAGCTAAAACCTGGAACGGTCTTCCTGAAGATGTGAGACAGGCCTCAACTTTGACAATGTTTAAATCCAGGCTCCAAACGGTTCTGTTTAGCTGTGAATATGACTGAAAGGTTTTTATTCTGCACTCTTCTCTTTTAATGTGAAATTTAAGATGATTATTTGTGATTATTTATGTTTTGTTATTGTGATTTTAATGTCTTTCTTATTCTATAAAGCACTTGGAATTACCTTGTGTTTGAATTGTGCTATACAAATAAACTTGTCTTGCCTTTTCTGGTGGCAGGTAGCATGTCCCACAGTATGGCATTAAAAATATTTATCGAGACTCTTTTGTCCTTATGGGTGTTTACTGTTCAAAAATACAGCAGAAAACATGCATTCCTACGACGAGTGGAGTCGCCTCTCCACACACCTGACCATCTTGTCTTCATGGAGAGATAAAAAGCCGTGTGCAACATTTTTGGCAAAGTAATAACTGATCCATGAAGACCAGGACTCCACTCCATAAGCTCACATGGCTTCGTAGGGTGTCCTCGCTTTTCACGGTGTCACTTATGTACTGGCATATGTAAACAGAAACGTATGTGTACAATATACACTCAGGAAGCTTGAGTGTGTAAATGGGCATGTGTATGTGTTACATGTGTGTGTATGTATGTGTCTTATATAATGTTGACCATTGTGAAAAATACACTGCCTGGCCAAAAAAAAAGTCGCCACCTGGATTTAACTAAGCAAATAGGTACGAGCCTCCTATTGGATAATTACTGCAGGTTCAGCAACAGTCACGTCAAAGAATGAGGTCAGCTGACCACC
>KN485592.1:30735-45417 GCA_000787095.1 Periophthalmodon schlosseri | reverse complement strand
AATTAAAAAAAAAAAAATAAAGGTGATGATGATAATAGTGACAACAATAATACATTATTATTACATCTATCATTGCTATCATTATAAGAACGGAAAAGAACACAACCAAATTCACTGAAAATCTGAGTGATCTGTACCCACACCCTCCCTCCCTCCCAATCAGCCCCTCCCCTTTTTGTTTTGTTCTGTTTGTGTTTCAGTTGTTTGTCATGCTTTCGTTCTCTATTGTATAATATTTTGTATAGTATTTTGTATGGTATTTTGTGTTTGTATTTTGTAGTGTATTGTATTTTCTCTTGTCTCCACAGAAAACAAAAATCTAAAAAAATGAACTCTTCACTTGATCTTGCTTTGAGTGAATCTCACTTGTCAAGTATAATTATCTACCAATGGAACAGTACTTTTGGTACAGAAAAGATGAAAAATAATCCATGTTGTTAAACTTGAAGTAACAAAAGCAACTCTACAATTAACATAAGAAAAAAAAATCTTCTTCCATTGGTTTATAATTTTAGTCAAATGTAATGAACAAATATGATTAGTGGTCTTGTGGTGTTGTGATAGTTTGGCCTCTTAGTGAGCTATAAGAGAGGGCGAGTCTGAGGGAGGCCTGTCATGATAAAAAACATTTGAAGTGTGATATATTGATCGTGACAGGCCTATCTGAGGGCCAGGTAATCTCCAGGTGTACACTCTTGTCTTAGTACCTGTCAAGTCCTGCTTTGTGTTGGAAAGGACGTTTAATGAAATACGGCAAGAGAAAACAGTGAGACTTGATAAAATCTAATCAAATCAAATCAAAAAGACTTTATTTATCCCCAAGGGGAAATTCAGATTGTAGGTCTCTTCAAATCTTCATCTGCCAATAAAAATACTGGTATAATCCCATTTTGTAGAGCAAATTTTGTTATTTTGGGTTCAGTTTAGATGTGGGGGTAGCAGTAATGGTATAATAGTTTTTTGAATAACATCACTGCAAACATCTTCAACTTAACATTCAGTTGTCAGTGACTGTGTGACATTTGCCCCAGTCCTGCCTCTCTAACTCCTCACATGAGCTCTGTGAAGTGTGCCCTCCTGACAGCCTACACAAGACTTGTATATAAGAAAACATCCGTGGTCTTGATCCTTGTGAGTGAGGAGAAGTTACACAACAGGGCAGACATGTGTTGACAGATGGCTTTTGCTGTCAGGGAGCTGCTGCCTCCCATGAGATGCAGGAGTTTTGGTCCAACGGTGTCGGAGAAGGCCAGTGCCATCTGCGGCCCTGAGGCAAAGGCTCCACTCACTGCCCTGCTCACATGTGTCATATGTGATTTCGTACACAAAGTGGACTGTAGTGAAGCGGCCATATCACTGCAGACAATGATAAACCATAAAAGTGTTTGGAAAGAGCTACAAATAACACTGCTGCTCCGTACTACTCTGTACTAGTGTTACGATACTAAAATATCAAACTCAATTTTGATACTAAGGAATAGACTTGATACTCAATACCGATTTTGATACCACAATGATCATTAAAACACTAAGGAACAGACGCGATACTCAATACTGATTCTGATATCACAATAATAAAAACTCTTTCTTTAGACAATAGAATCATAGTAGTTTCTTTATACACCAAATTGATTGAAAGAGTCACCATATATAAATATGTTGGGTTTTGGCTTGACCAAAAGTTACCCTTTAAAATACATGTCTCTGAATTATGTAACAGTTTAAAATCAAAATGATCATTTTATTACAGAAACAAGTATTGCATCCCATCAAATTATAGAAAAGAAATAGTTCAAGCAACCTTTCTTTCTGTACTAGATTATGGAGATATAATCTACATGCAGACTTCAGCCTCTACTTTGAAACCTTTAGATTCACTCTTTCACTCAGCTCTTTGTTTCATAACAGGTGATGAATTTACAACACATCACTGTACAGTCTACGAAAAAGTAGGTTGGCCATTGCTATCTACCAGAAGAGAACAACACTGTATAAAATGTATTTATAAGGGACTACTAGACTGCCTGAATATCTCACTTCTTTGTTGAATTTTGATACAGGAACTTTTAATACAAGATCTCTTGATTGTCTGTGTCTAAAAACTGGCCACACTAGAACTGAAATGGGGAAAAAAAAAAAATTGATTATTTTGCTTCCCAAAAATGGAATACATTTCAAGGACATGCAAAACAGGATACTTTGGTGTTCAGTTTAATAATCTGGTGACAAACATTTACACTCACACCTGTCCCTGTTTTTAATGTTACTTATGTACTTATTTGTTTTTGTTTTATTTTTTTGTATTTTTCTGTATTTTAAACAGGGTGCCCATTAAAAGGAGTGTCTGAGTGCTCTCACTGGGCTCTCACTGTATAAATAAAGATAAATAAAACAAAATAAAAATAAATATAATTATGCAGTCTTATAACTGTGCAATCCCTCAGTCATCCAGGAAAGTTCCATAGTGGTCCATGGGTGTATGCTAGTCCTTGTGGTCTTATGTGGTTTGATACAGCTCAAGATCATCCAATAGATATATATAGGAAAGGTTCATTTCTGTCCCGTGAATGTGGCTTTTTTAGTATAGATACCTGCTGAAATGAGTATCTAGTTTTGATACTAGTTTTAGTATCGATTAGTATCTTTTGACAACCCTACTCTGCTCTCTTGAGGCTGCCTTCAAGTCATCCTTAAAGGTGCATTGTGTAATTTTATAGAGATGTCATTGCTTGGCCTGGAATGTTCCGCAGTATGGCATTAAACCTATTTATCATGCATTTATTCTATTACTTTTTACTTACCTCTCACCTTTTTTTTTTTTTTAAACAATGAAAACAAGCATTATCACTACAGATCTGACTTATAACTTGGCCTAGTTTCGTCACTTGCTTGTTCCCATGGAGATAAGTTTAATTCTATACATGTGAAAGATTTGTTGTATTATCTGTATGTTTATTATGCATTGTATTCACTATGTGCTGCTGCCTCTTGACCAGGTCGTCACTCATTTCAAAGTCTGCACATTATGTTAAACCCATATTTGCACCAAAACAACAAGCTTAGCATAACAATTGAAACATTTGTACAAAAACTGTCCATTCATTTGGCTTCTCCCTCCCAAGGTCATCTCCATTTCCCTCTTAGATTTACAAATAGCGTTAGCCTTCACTGACATAGTTTTTTCTTCTTCTTGATCTTTTGAAAGCCCTTTGCTGGTAAGCCAAACTTAAATTTTCAGCCTTTAGCCATTTCATAATGTTGTACGCTCAAAAATAACACTGTGTTTTTCAGTTAACCTTAGACAACCGCTCACTGGCCTACATCAGTACTTTGTAATCTGTGAAATTCTTCTGTCTATTCTACAAGTCCAGCCAACTTCCTCAGACTTACTCTCCATTGGCTTACCATCACTACATTCCCCGTTCCGACAATAGCCGCAGTTCATTTTTCACCACCGTGCTGGCAGATACAGCTCCCTCTGCTGGCATTTGCGTTAGACAAATTTCATGCCAAGTGTAGTTTTGAGGTATTTCCAAGACACATACAATATTTGAGGTTATACAGTACAGGAAATACAAAGGCAGGAATGTCTTGATGATTTATTTTGGCATATATTTAGCCATTTTTTCTCATTCAAAGTTTTAGTTTATAGCATTTTTCATAGTTTCTCAATGACTGGGGACATAGCACTACAACTGCCTTCTCACACATCTGCAAAGTCAGACATACCAGCAGGCCTATTATCCCATCACACCACTCCATCTGTCTGTCTGTGTGTCTGTCTGCTCTGGCTGAATCTAAGCGGCTGCATGAAATAAGATGAACAAACACAGCTCATGTCTCAGCTCCAAATTCATTTTCAAGGCCCTTCAATTTTCTCCACGTTCTATATTCCACATCCTCCTCTTCTTCCAACCTGCACGGTGCCTACATAGGATTATAGAGCCCAAATGAGAATTGTATTGTTTTCTGTGCCATTCACTCAAGTCAATGTGAGTAATTGAGTTAATCTGTCTGGCTCCTGTGCATGGGAAAACTGCAGAGATTACGGGACTGTGTCGGCAGATAGAATCGCAGCTTTAAAAGATGGAATAAAAATGTCAATGCGTCTTTAATGACAGTTGGGTTGACATTTCCTAGCAAGCCTCAGAGCGGGAACGCTGTGAGAAATATGTAATAGTTTTGCTCCCCTGATTTTTTTTTTTTTTTTTCGGACAGTGAAAATGCCATGTCTTTCGATTATTTTTCAGCGGGTGGTTGTTACTTTTTATAATCCCCTACAGGCGTTATATGGACAGTGTGAGAATAATCCTGACTTTGGTTTTATTCATTATGAAAAGCTTAGAACTTAGTAAAAGAAAAATTCAAATCTGTCAACTGGACAAAAATGTTGAAGGAGTGAAGACATTTTGCTGCTCATCCAACCCGCTTCTTCAGTTCTGGTCAGATCACTGGTGGACACTGCCTTATATCTATCTGAAGGGAGGAGCTAGCTATACTGAAACTAACACACCTATTGTTTACAGTTTCTGTTTGTAGACTTGGTCTAATGAGCTACACTAAGTGTGAACTGTGCCTGAGTCCTACATAGCATAATCATTTAGGCCCCTAATGGTTGTCCTCACACCTATGAGCATCCTGACTAGCCCTGTTGTTTTCTTTGTCTTGATTTGGGTCTGAGGATGGAGCTATAAATAGGAGATAGACCTTAGTAATATTAGAGCTCAAAAAGAAGTAGGAAATAAGTAGAAATAGAAAATATAACATAGGTGAAATATTTTGAAATCTATTTTATAAATGCAAAAAATAAAACAAGGTGACACTATGAATACCATTCCGTCATGTCGTATTGATTTGCTGCACTTTATCCCAGCATGAGACTGGTGCTTTGAGGACACTTGGTATAATGTGGCTGGAATATCCCTGCCAGTGTAAATCTCTATAATATTGTTCCATTTTATGTTGTCCTGGGAGACAAAGAACACAAGCCAGATCATATTAAGGCATAACCCTGGAGATGGATTCCCTTTTAGTCTGTCGGCGTCTGACAACCCCGCAAATTTGCCTGTGCATGGGGATTTGCTTCTCCCGCCTAAACGGTAACCATGCCAACAACAGCAACTGTGTCTAATGGATTTTCCCGTGGCTGTTATTGTGAATATGCAGACACATGCAGTGGTGAACAGTACTTTATTTCAGCTAGTGAAAAAGACCTATTTGCTTTGACCAGTGAGTGCTGAGGTTACCCTATATAACCTGTGGTGCATATGGTCTGCTTTATCTAAAATAAAAATGTTAGAACAGAGGTAGACACAACCTGTATAACTGTGCAGATACTTGGTATGATGTGAACCACACTGTCCACATCTCCAATGTGCGATGAATTCTTTCATACAGAAAATAGCACATATTTGTAATCATTTGGGCTTTTTGAAGGCCTACATGCCAGAATATCTGAGAGCACTGTAAGACTCATCCCCAACTTGTTTCCCTCAGCCTCTCACAAATACAGTAATTGAATTACATGGCTCTTTCAGACACATGCAGCTTCATCAGGTGGACAGGTGGACCACCCTTGTACTGAAAGCTTAATATAGATGTTAATATACAAACACTGACTTGTTCTTCTAGGTTCATGATCACTGAATGAGAAAATGAGATGCAGACAGCAGGCAGGAGTCTGGTGCTTTTACAATACACTCTGAGGGAACAAAAAGAAATGACCTCTACTGCCAGAAAAACGTAACCTCCATGGAACCTTAATAGTACACATATTTATCACTATTATTAATTTATTTGATCATTATTTACTATTTATAACACCTGTTCGGTCAGTCACACATCAGCACTTTTTGGCTGGCCCTTCTCTCAGGGGTTTTTGACAGCGATCGGGGGAACTAAACATTGCTGACGAAGCCAAAAGGGTTGAGTGCAGAGGCTGGATCGATGCGGTGCCATCACTGCTGCCCGGGGGAGCGGCTGCCACCATCCCTCATACGGCTGTGGATGTCCTCATCTCACTGGCTGTCACCTCTCCACCCGCGGCACCAAGCAGATTTATGCACAGCAGCCTGGTTAGCCAGTTACAGCCAGCTCACACACTAGTGCTGCTGTTGGCAGGCTTTGATAGGTCTCAGCAATGGGAAAGTTTGACACCAACTTGGAGCAAATTGATACTGGCAACAAACTGTTCAGCTCAAATATGTAACCAGAATGTAAGTTGGCCATTAATGTGTTGTTTTTACAACCACAAGCTGTGACTCAAATGTGACTCGACACCACAGGTTGTCAAAAAAGTTAACTATAACCAGGATTTTTCCTTAGTTAGTTAGTTACTGCTCAACCCAATATGTTCTTGATCAATATGACCAACTAGAATTTTGTTGAATACACATAAACACAGTATTATCTCAATAAAGCACCTCTAGATTTGTACCATAAACTGTATAAAGAAGTGGACCAAGTGAGTGTGACGTCACCCATAGCATTCGGCTCCAGTCAACTGAAGCTCATCAAGGCTAGCAGCCACAGGGGCAAATTTGGAGCCGAGTTCCATATTTGGAATTCCGGCCACGAGTATCATAGCAACCAAAGAGCAAATCCGGAGCAAGACTGTTGAAGGTAACATCCCTTCCCGCCCGCAGGTTTAGTAGGGAGCAGGCGCTTAGCAACAATGTCAGTCAAACCTGTTGTTAACGGGAGCGACCTCGGGGAAAGAAGGCACCTGATTTGTCGGTTATTAATGTTTATATCTTGAATTACAGCTACAATAGCGAAATAAAAATACCAGGACCAGCAGGTTAATACAAACATTTTAAGACCAAAATGACAAGCCTGACAGCAGCATTTACAGAGAGAGGTGCAACAGGTTTTCAATAGAAAGTGAATTGGAACCAGAGTCGATGAAGCCAGAATCGCACCCATGCTGACTTCCTATTTGGAACGCGGCGAGTAGCAGGTTAGCTATGTCCATTTATAGATAGGCCTACAGTCTATGATTTGTACCATAATTGAGTGAGTTAAAATCATTTTAAAAGCACAATGTAATTTTATGATGGACCTGCATCAAAGGAAAATAATGATTCTACCCTTTGCATGAGCAGTTCAAGCCAGGTAATTGTCTATGTTAGCCACAGTGAGTCAATCAAAACAAGTAGTAAACAGTGCCAAATAGTTTTAACACTTTCTATTTTAAAACTGGCACTTTATAAATACACCCTCAAGTAACAAGCCGATGTGCAACTGTAAATGTGTAACCAAAACACTGTGAGACTGTAGCTATGCCATAACTGAATCTTACAGCGCTGACATCACATTTAATTTGCGCAGTATTTCACATATCTATGGAAGCATCGGAGCAGTAGATGTCAGCCCGTGTCATAATTATTCTCTGAACGCGCGGCCGGTGACTGACAGTGAACACAATCTAATATAGTCCTGTCCACATAGATGCTATCCAAATGCTTTCATCTCTTCTTTGATTCATGACAGCTGCATGTATTTTCATTCCAGCAACATCTCCAGGGAAGCACATGGGAAAGTGATGTGAGGAGTTCCCAGATTCCCAGCGTAGAGTCTTTAGCCTCCTGGATGCTATGGTTAAACCCCTAATTTAATCCATCTGCTTTGGGAGACAAGGCTCTGTGCTGTGAGCTATGCATTCAATGATCTGATTTTTGTTGTTTGAGATATGTAAGTGAATAAAAGGTTTTAAATGGGATTGCAAATCAGACGTGCTACCATTAGCTTTCATTGGAAATCAACAATCATTACATAGTCGGTAAAGCTATTTAGTATGGTGTTATGGTGCTAGCTTAAGCACGATGAACAATTTTCTTAGCAGAAATGGAGCGGTGTAAAGCCTTATGTTGGTCACAATAAAGGTCACTTTTCTGGCTCACAATAACATGTTTTTTTGTAATTTTGAGCAATTAAAACATCTGTAATTTAATTCATGTTTAATGTTTAAGACATACTGTGGAAAGGTCTAAGCAAAGCAATAATATCTCCATGGAGACAAGCAGGTGGTGATGTTTTTAAAAATACAGCGACTCAACTTTTGCTTTCAAATTCACACTTTGGAAATCCCACACGAGATGAAGAAGCAGGGTATAAACATACAGGTCACCTTGTCTGTAACACCTTTTATATTAAGAATCTACTGCTGATTAAAGTTAGTTGGCTAAGTTTGGTTTTCTGCACATCAAGTCTTTTGAGCTGTTTAATGGTGTTAACTAATTAAAATGTTCTGAATAGGCTTATGTTACACCTGCTGCATGACTTTTCCTCAAAGAGTTTTGTATCACATTTTACGTAGCTTTTTTCCCACACCTCCCCAATTGAACAGAGCATATAACTTTGAGGTTATAATAAACCACCATATGGGTCTGGAATTTTGTAGAGATGTATGAATTCATCTTTTTCAGCACCAATACTTACTTTGACTCCAACACCCATATCAACCAATACCAGTGAAGAAAAGATATGTAATTCCTTAAACTGCATATATCCTCACAACAGCTAATATAGATACAGGGATTTTACCATTTGATCATTAATTTATTATGAAATATTCATATTCAACAGTGCATTGTAGAGACGGTTTCAATGGTGGTCATTTGGACACTGTTGACCACGGGCAAGATGACCAACTTTGAAACCGTCTCTGCACTGAACCACTCCTGGACCAATGAAGGATTACACCGTCTAACAGTGCATTGCAAAAACTCCTAATTACAATAACTAATGGCCTTAACCCTGTTTTTACCACTACATCAGTATTAAAAACAAACAAAAAAATACTACCATTATGTGCTTTATCCAAGTGCCTACCATATCCAGTGGTGGAAGGTGAGGAAGTAAAAGTAGTAAAGTACTGTACTTAAGTAGAATGTTTAAGTATCTGTACTTTACTCAAGTCAGTATTACAGTGGACAACTTTTTACTTTTACTTCACTACATTTGAGAGCAGGTATCTGTACTTTGTACTCCACTACATTTTTGAACTGGTAAAAAATAAAAAGTACCTTTCAATTTAACCATGTTCGTGGTAACATCCAGACTAAAGTTTTTGAGTTTAAGTTTCGGCTTTGAGCAGACAAAAATAAATACACAAAATTCATAAGAAAAATTAAGAAACTGATTCGTATCGTTACTGTTGACCAAAATATGTGTCATTTTTAATCAATATGACTACATTTAACACTTAAACTTAAAAATTAACAACACTTGGGTGAAATACTTTTACTTTTTTACTCTTAAAGTATATTTTTTTAAACAGGTACTTGAATACTTTTACTTAAGTAGATTTTTCATGTGATACTTTTACTTTTACTTGAGTAACTTTTTACCACTGTATCTGTATGTTTCCTTAAGTAACAAAATTGAGCACTTCATCCACCACTGACCATACGTTTGCTTTGTCTTCAATAAAGTAATACTAGTGCATAAAACAGACTATATTCGATCTTTTAATCAGTAGGTAAGCACTGAAATTAATTGGGTAACTACTTTAAACAACAGACTTATCACATCAGGTAGTTAGTCCCTCAGGTGCTTAAGCCAAATCCTCCACTGCGATGGCAACACATTAGAACTCCCACTTCCACATTGACTGCCTTTATAGCCAATGCACATTAGCCGATAACATGTATACTCCTTCTCAGCTGATAACCTAAACAGCCCGATTGTCTGTAGATTAATGACTTGTCTCCAGCTAATGTAGTTTTATCACAAGGTCAAGAGTGATGTACTATCAGTTAATGAGAAATACTAAATTGTGTGGGGAGAAGGTAAACACAAGGCAAGACACACTCATTTGACCTTTGCAAAGATCTCTCTGTTTTATTCGGGCCTGCGCTGAGTGGTCCCGCAGTGATAAGAATAATGGTTTCGGCGCCGTGGCCCGGGGAAAGAGACCTCCCATTTGCTCCTGGTAGATAGTAGAGGCTCAGGACGGTCCGGCCTCTCCAATGCTGCTGTCTATATTCTTCCAGCGCGGACAATGAGGCGCTCTCCAGGGACAGGCGTGTGGGCTGGCATTAAGGACTGATCGCCACTCCATGATAATAGCTGTCACTAAATGGGAAGGAGTCAAATAGACTGGCTTTTAATATTCACTGACAGAAGAATATTTTGCCAACTGAAGAGTAATGAAATGCGGCGTCATTGTTGCAGTTAGGAAACAAGTAAAAAAAAACCAAATCAAAACTATGCCAACTGTTATGGAAATCTTTACTTACAGTGTTTTACATAATTTGTACTTTGTCATATAGATTGTTATGCAGAATTCTTAGTCCCAGTTTCTTAACTTTTAGTACAACTACTTTCCATTTGACCTCGAGATCCAGTACACTGTGCTCTGTTGTCCACTGTCTGATGCATATTAGATGAACTGCTTATCCTAGGTTCCAAGAAGTGTTTTGGCCTTGTGCTGCTTTAACGGGTCTAAACTGGTTTTCTGCTTTGTGTACTTCTTATCTGTGTGGCATAAATATACTGTATCTACTGACACTGACACAGCTTAGGACAAGAAGAGGCTCTGTCAGGGAAAGATAGCTCTTTACAATTAAATAAATAAATCAGACTGTTTGATTCAAGACTTCTCAGTTCATTTTCTTTAGTTGTTTGCTTGTAGAAATTCCACACCACAACTCAATGAAACAATGTGTAGCATAGTTTTATAGTTATTAAGCGGATTTTCAGCGGATTTTATAATCTGTGACACATAGAATATTATTTTACATTTTAAGTCTCTATATTGTTTTAAAATGATTCCACTGACGTCCGGTTCACAACGTCGCTCTAACCGTCATCACTACAACCTTGCTTGATGGACACTCTTAGCTTCAAGCTGATGAGTTATAATATAATTAAAAGTGGATTAAAACCTGCTGGGTCATACAAGTCACTGTGAAAGCATGAATCTATTTAGATGGAAATATGGAAAATATGGAAATATTTTGTTACCATAGTGAGATATGAGAAATTTGACAACTCTTTTAACACTGTGTAAAAAAGTCATTGATATTTTAAGGAGAACTGTGTGAAATGCCATGTCATTCACCTTTTGCTGTTGTACTTGTTCACGTTAATGAATCTAATTTTTTTCTATTTGAAGTTTTTCTGAGCCCAGTATGAGAGCACAGATATGAATGTGTACGTGCTGTTAGTCACTGCTCTAAATGCACTTAGAGTTGTGAATGGCCCCCCTCATTACCTGTGTGATCAGAACATTTACTCAGTGTTACAGGGAGCAGTGGGGGACACCGATCTCTCCACTGAAAAATGTTAGGTGCAGATGTATTAGTCGTGTTTGCTATTGATTTTTCCAGAACAGGCTAGGGTGACTTCAAAGCCAACAGCTATCTGCAGAAACCTGTGATTATGGCTTGTGCTGAAAGAGAGGCTCACACTTTTAATGTAAACAACTGTGCTTTTTATAAGGGAGTGTAAAATGTGTGATAAATACATTTAGTCTGCAGGGGGCAAGGTGTGGAGATACTTTTCACTTGATTTAGCAGTGATGGAAGCTTTCTGTTTTTTAGATAAAGCTTACAGATTACAATTATTTTCCATGGTGTAATTATTGTCATATTAACTTAGATGGAAGTTGAATACTAGGCTCTATATCCCACCCTCTTTAGGAACAGTTTACTGCATTTCTTTATTTTACTATACTTATTTATTCTTTTTTTAACCCTCCCCAAAAAAAGGTTTCTGCTGCTCGAGCATCTGCCATTGAATGAATGTAAACAACATCACACTATTACATACATAAACAATATTTTGTTTCATCATATAAATAATTTGTTTTATGTGGCTTGTTTATTTGTTTATAAACCTTTATTTCACTTTTGTGGCATGGCAGTAAATGTAATGGATTTTTTTAGGGCCTTAGCAGAAGGCATTGATTCATTCTCTGCTATGCCTTCCGGTGAAATGCTTATCACTGGAGAAACAATTATGTTTCTAATGACAACATCCACAGTTGGCTCACACTGATCTGTCCCCATGGAGCACAGCTCACCATGGCCTTATGCAGAAGCTGCTCCACAGAGACATGCTGCTAAGCATTATAATAGGAACTATGAATGACCAATACGAATCGTTATTGTATTTCTATAAAACAAGGAACAATTGGCTATTTCACATTCTCACATTCGTTCTTACATTATGGTTTACTTTTTCACTTAACATATTTATCCAGTGAATATGAAGCAATATTCAACATTTAATCATCTTGTATTCCTTCATATTTAAGAGTTTGTTGCTGTCCGAAAAAGACAGTCACAGTTACACTACAAATGTTTATATGCCTAAAGTAAATTGTCAAAATACTAAAAATATAATTCAGGGCTCTGGAATACCATGTTGTCCTCTACTATCTCCCCTCTGTGGACCAGGAGGCTGATGGGTGACCCTGGCCTATCAGCCGGCCCCATGGAGCATAGTGGCGTTGAGACAGGATTAGTGTAAAATGAATGGTAGCAGTGGATAATGAAGGAGATCTGTCTTAAGTCAAAGCATTGACTTTAGCTGACATGATCTGAGCTGAGAGGGAGGGCACCTGAACAGATAAGAGCTGTAATTTCGGTTGTTGTAACCACCTTTATCTTAGATTGAGTATCCAATGTTTGTGTAAGCATTGTCAGAAATCTGGGGTGCTTTTTCAATCCAACAAAGCAAACCAAATGTTTTAACACAAGATAACACAAGATAGGAGGTCCCTGAGATCTGTGCTTTTCTTGCATGGAACTCCTCACATAAGAGGATTGAACAAGGACATTAAGTTTATATTGACATGGCTCTTTGAAGATTATGCACAATTAAATAAAAAAAAACAGCCAACTGAATAAAGTTGAAAATTGAAAATAAACTTGCAGTGCAATCTTTCAAAGGTACAGGGTTATTGATATTTCTGAACTCCACTGCTTCATTTACAGTCCTTTCACATTTGTTCAATATTTGAACCTCAACCAAGACATATACAGCCGCGTTTTAGCTAAAATATCATCTGATTATCGGATCATCACTCATAACTGTCTCATTTACTGGCCTAATTTAAAGATTTTTACAGCCAAGAAAACACAAATCACCCCAGTCCATCTTATTGACATAGGCAGTTTATTTTTGTATTCCCTCTCCCAAAAAAATTAAAAAATACTCATTGCAATAATGCTGAGGGTAACAATACATATTTTATTAGATTTTATTAAAATGAGATTTTGAGTAGTTTTTGTTTTTTTGTTTTTTTTAAGTTAAAATGCTAAGAGGATTTGTCTCTAAATGTTAGCCCAAGAACTAGTCAATTTTGACCCATCATGATACATAATATTCTATAGACAACAAACTACAAGAATAATAAGAATGGCATTATTTTAGTGAAAGTGATACAATTCTGTGAGTTTCAAGTCTTCCATTACTCATTTACTGTAGCACTTGTCAAATAGCCTTTGCAGAGAAAGCAACTACGGCTAAGTAATAAGTTGCAGAAAAGCAGCTTTGATCTCATAAATGTAATGGTGCCGGTCTGCACACTCATTCCCTTAAATGAGTCCATCAGGCATAGCCAAATGTTTGGTTTCTTTCTAAGTGTATATATTTGTAATGCTAATTAAGGCAATTGTGCAGAATCAAATCAAGATGCGGAACACAGCCACTAAAACAATCACCAGAAAAGGCTGCAAACATTTTTATGCTAATACCATGAGTAAGGGGAAAAGAGAGCGAGAAATATGAATAAGTTGGATAAGCAATGGTTTGGGGAAAGGGAGGGGCTGCAGGAGGCTCGGCGTCTGAGATAAAATGAGAGGATAAAAGGAATGGGGAAGAAAATTAAAAGCTGATTACCTTCCGAGAGAGTCTGGACTTCCTCTGAGGACAGGGAGGAGAAGCCTGCTTTGAGTCTTTTAGTATTTATTAAGGCCCTTCTCTGGGGTAATCATGGCCTGCTAAAAATAACCAGCTAAGAGGTGGTGCACTTGTAAACAGTGGCCCAAGCACTTATGTGGAGTAACTGCAATTTATCCAGCCATTCCACGCATTGAAGACATTACAAGTACTCAGTCATTTACTTATTTCATCACTCATCAATCGTTCTCAGAAAGGAATTGAAATCTGCTATGATGGATGTTTTTACTTGTTATTGTATCTGTACGACTAACAGCCCCAAGTAATGTCCCATTACAATCTTTTTTGCAATATAATTCCACAATTTAATTTCTTATGTCTTTTTGCATGATTATGAATACTTAGTTAAAGTATTTTGATACCAGGTACATCCCTTGTGGGACAGGTTGGTTCGAAGTGGTACCGACTTGCTCTCCTCTCTGATAATGGATTTTCATAGGTGTCTTTATCCGCTCCAGTAGAAGTCAAAGAGATTTCCCAGAAGCACTTCCCGTCCCCTGCTCTTTGGCCCTAGTTTGCTCACATTCCCCCCTTTGTCACATGGCACAGCTGAGGTCCCACTACTGCGCTCTGAGCTATGTCGAATGATTATATTGTAGTGGGAGATAACAGACAGTGTGTAGCCTTGAGGCATTCTCTTCGCTTCGCCTCCTTAAAAAAGATATTGCTGTGATAAAGCGCAGCTTCTTCTCTGCTCCCGCTAAATCGAAGGGGAAGCCTTGAAGGCAAGGTCTGTTGAGTAGAAGCTAGATGAAAGAAATAAAAGATATG
>KN485592.1:3519-30696 GCA_000787095.1 Periophthalmodon schlosseri | reverse complement strand
ACTCTTTCAAAAGAAACATTTCTCATTAGCATAAGTCTCGAAGAAGAGCCACCAGCTCAAGATTTTTTTTTGCTTTTGTTCAGTGCCTTGATGCACGTTTTTCTACAGCGGATGCATTGATAGGAAGCAAGATTTCACCAGCTTGCAGTGCGCTGAAATTAACGTGTAGATTGTGATGAGATAGTTGGATAAAAAGACTTAGCCAAAAACTCAAGAATCGCTGCAGCTCATTAAAGTGAACAACAGATCAAAGTGACAGAGCTAAAGCATTAAACAATTCTTTTTTAAGGCCTCATGGTTAAATCATTTGGAGAGTGGAGGCTGAGTATTCAGAGGAAGGTGAGGTGAGAAATAAACTGACAAAAACGTCTGTCCTGGCAGGTGGCATTTGGAAATGAAAAAGCACATTGATTTTTATCCAATCCAGGCATCACGTGACTCACAGTGTTCTATTTTTGATGGTAATAAAAAGCAGGTCCAAAGTTCTGTTGTATGTCAGATGTTACAAAGCACTTTTTACTGTTATGAAGTTATTTATCTCAAGCTTAATAAAGCCAATATACACAGCATCAGGGACATGGCCTTTTCTCACAGCTCTCCAGTCCTTTCACTCACTCGCCTGCGTTTTTAAAAGATCTTCATCATGATTGCAAATGCATGGTGCTAACTCCAGTCCTGTCTCTAGTCCTCAGTGCCACTATCTCAAAATATCCACCTCTGTCACGTAGTGTATAACTGTATTATTGTTCATAAAACTTGTATAAAATAACTTTGTCCTTACTCTCTTTTATGTCTAAACACAGTGGAGCCCCCTAGCTGCAGTAGTGTGCAGTGTAAAGAATAGCAGTGACACTGCACAGGAACAGGGGAGAGCCGCCTGTGGGCTGCATGCTGCTGTATTAATCACCCTGACACAGACTGCACTGCGCTCTGTGACCTGCTCTTTTAATTGCATCCGCTCTACTTTGCTCCCACTCTTGCTCTTTATCTGGGCCCCTTCCCCTCCCTCATTCCTCCAGTCTGCTCCTGCAAGTGCCACGAGAGGCCCCTGATGCATGGAGAAGATCAGCCACTGGGCATGGGAAAGAACCTACAGAGCATGTTCTGCATTATAGACAAAAATATGCATTATACATAAAAAATCTGCAACGTAACTAAAAATGGACAGACTATGCATTCAGAGTTTGATTTAGTCATACACGATACCTTCATGGAACTTACATAAGTGCAGCACAGCTGTATAGGTGCAGACATATTGAAACTATAATGTTGATTATTGTGATAATGTTCAGTGCACAGAGATCTCCATATTTAGTTGAAATGCAGGGGCAACCTTTTTTCAGGCCCACAATGTAACATATGTGACAGTGTGAAATGTGCGTTAACACCCTCAGAGTTTGAAGGCAGTAGGATCCTCTGTAACAGCTGTAAAAGACAAGAAGGAGCAGTGGTGATGGCGTGGCGGGTGGCTATGTGGGCGTACTGCTCACATGTGCCTGTGTCTACAATGTGACATGGCTCCATTGAGGGCCCAAAGTGCAACAGCAGAAGATAACAACCAGGTGGTGTTTTGTCAGTAAAAAAATAACGAACATACAAATGTATTCTGACAGCCCACGCTCACCTATGGGTGCAGTGTCACCCAAAGCCCATTTACGCATCAACTGTTATTGCTTCATATGCAAAGAGCTCCCACTCCTTACTTCTGCAGCGATCTTTTTTTTTCCCAATCTCACGCCCAAGTAGCACATGCAGCGACAAACACTCCAATCGCAGCGGTCTGCCTTTGTGCAAGCGAGCTGTCACCAGGAACTGTGTGGGCTTTTGTTCAAGCACCAGGTCTGTGGAGGCAAAGAAATCCATTTCCAACAGCAGCGAAAAAACGTCTTTTGAGGAAACTCGCATTATACCTGCCGTGGTAAAAACAGCGGCATGTAAATTGAATTAGTTAGGAGGTTTCCTGTGGGTTGCACTGGGCTTGGTTTCAAAATCGGTTTGTAAGATGGGGTGCCATGGGTTGGAGTAGTATTTTGAGCTGTAATAAATCACTTCATTACGAAATCTCGTTTACATCTATACCAATCTAACTGATGTGGTTACTCTGCCACCCACTGTGAGGTGGAAACTTTCTGTTGCCTTGTGGGTGGGTGGAGTGAATATGGGTAGTTTTTAAGCAAAACAAAATGCCTACACCAAGATAAACTGTACACCTACCTGCTATGTAAATTACTGAGTATAGGCATTATAAAGAGTTGAGGTGTTCAAACTGTGAGATAAGCATGTAGACATCTTCAAGAGACTTTATTGTCAAAACAAAAACACAATACTTTAGCAGTGCACCCCATGTACCCTAGGATATTTTGGTTTGTCTGGAAAATGTACTTTTGCGTCCTTTGATTCACCCCATATTTTAAGAAATTCAGTTGCTTTTAGAATCCTCAGTGTGACTGCTCTGCATTGAAAGCCGAAAACCCCCTATCTTGACTTATCCCTTTACAACAGGTGCACACGCCTCAGCAGACTCAGGTAGCAGGATTTTGTGCTGTCTTTTCAGTTTGTTTTTGGATTGCCTTATCAAAGCACCCTTAATGGATGGGAACATACTGTGTGTTCCATGCTTTTAGCCGCATTCATTTACTGTTTCGCAGCCCGACTGTCTATCATGGCATCGGCCTGGCAAAAGTACTGTTATTTGCAAATTGAGTGGGTGGCGTTGATTTTCCTGTTGGCTTGAGGAAGCAGTGGGGTACCGGAGAGAATGTTTACTAAGCACTGTGCCACCGCTGCCATGATGAAAGTAAGTCTCCTTCTAAACAAATATGCATTTAATCACCCCCCACTAAATACAGTACAACCTAACATTTGCAATAACACTTCCACTCTTCACATGTTCTGTTCTCTTTCATTATTAGAGTTTTACCCCTGCAGAGCCTCCACAGTCTGTGTTTAAGTCACTCTTCTAGACTTAGCAGTAGCAATTAGCCACACCCTCTATCTTCCTCCCATCGCAACTGAGAGTAATAACAGCTGCAGTGCACTCACAGTTCTATCACGGTATTCCATATTGTTTCATATCATGGCCATGAAGAACTGGGAAATAATAACTAATAAATGAGCATCACAACTTTGTCACCTTGCTAATTGAAGTAAAAGATCTTAGAGGCTATTTTAAGATGGAAATTCCTGTATAGGCCACCAAAAAACGCACATTATAATAGAATCCATGACACAAAAAAGCTGCCCAAAGGGATGTTGTGTTTTAATGGCTGTTAGCAGTTTCTTCACTTACCTTATGCATTTTGAGATTCTTAACTATTCACCATAAAGAGTTTGTGTGCACGAGTTTTGCCATGGCAGTAATAACAACTAGCATGCTAACGTGCACTTCCTGATTATGCTTTCTAATTCGATGCAGACAGTACACAGCTGACGTACTTTGACCTCAAGAGCTACTTATACAATATATCTGTGATGGGGCCAGACAAATTTGGCTGAAATACATCGGGTACAGGAACTCTAACTTTATTTCCCAAGAGCGTCCCTCCGTGTCAACCACGTGTCTCTCTTTGTCATTCTTAACTTGTTGCGTTTAGCTCAGTGTCCTGATTACTAAGCCTTGCCTGTTTTGGCTGTGGTTCTGGTGCTGCAGACGGCACGTTTCAGTGGGAGGGTTAAGCCGGTGGAGGTGTGGAAGATGGATGAGGACAGCAGAGTTAGAAGAAGGCGTGACAGTGGAGAGCGCACAGGAGACAGCCGTGACACAGAGACAGGCAGGAGACAGGGGGACAGGTGTGGGCGGATTCACATGAACCAGTCACAGCAACGCAACTGCCAGCCACATTATGTACTGCAAACAGACCATTAGCGCTTGGAAGGATGGAGATATTTTTAGCTTTTAGCCTCGAGTCAAGTTTCAGAATCACTTAAATTTTACACCTTTATACGATAAACTTTTTGACTTTTTCCCGAAAGTTTCCGCAAGCACTAAACATTGTCTTTGGTACATTCAGGACCAACAATCCCAGAATAAGACTCATGACGTTATCCGTACTTGTTCTCTGAGGCGCTCACAACTTTTGGAACTTTTCAATTGATGAAACTATAAAGCACAATGTATCCTTGAGATGGAAATTTCAAATTACAACAAAGTATGGAAGAAGGCTAATTAAAGATGTTAATCTCACTTTTCTATTAAGCCTTGTCTCTGGTGCATCCCATACGCAGCAATAAATGCTAGGAGTCCATGGCTTTAGCGTCTGTGGTTTGTAATGTCAGCTGAATTTACTTGCTCATTAGTGCTGGAAAGGCAACAAGGCATATACCAAGGAATATTTGGGGCAATAATAAGTCTTTTTTTTTTCATCTCCATCCATACATACACTGAAATCACTCTATACACTAGGCGTTTATTACTGACCACATTTCAATAAAAACTAAGACTATAAGATGCAGAAGAAAGAGCAGAGTATGCATAAAAGTGTGTTTGATTTACAGTGAGTATATTTAAACCAACTTATTGTATTGCAGTGTTATGCCCAGGGAAGCATGGGCACATTGTGAATATACATATTACGTGTGTCTTTTATATACGTGTACAAACGTCTGTGTGTGTGGGCAGGTATTCATCACATTGTTGGGTCTGAAATCTGTATATACGGTCACATCATGGGGACCATTTGCTTTGTAGGCCCCAAGATCAGATTCCCATAAAATAAATCCTTCAATATTAGATCAACAACATGGTTAACATTAAAGTGAGGTCATGAGGTCACGGGTTAGGGTTAGGGTTGCATATGTTTACTCAGTACATGTATGCACATGTGCCTCTTTATCATTACTCAATTATCAATCAATTTATGTCATTTATGCCTGGTGCACCCACTGAGTTTGTTACCATGGACACAATGGGAACCAAAAGAGACAGATAACCTTCATCTTTTTTTTGGTAAACCTTTATTAATAGTAACTGACATCTTCTGTAAAACTTTCATGAAAAAAAGCATGGCCCAAAATTGTGATTGCTGACCACTGAACATCATAAGTACAAACAGATCATTACATGCAGGATTATCTGATTTATGAAGTAAGCAACCAACAATCTTTATCTGTCTAGATCAATTTTCCCCTCATTTCTTTTTTGTTCTCAGCCTGGGAAAACTGCTTAAACATTCACATGGTATTTCCAGTCTTACCACAGCCCTTACAACTCTGTCTCCTTGTATGCACCATGGGGAGTGTCCAAAAACAGGAACCAACCAAAGCCCTGTCCATGCGAGTGTGTCCAGCCAGCAGTGTGCAGTCACGGCTGCTTGAGCGGCTCTGTTTTAGCCTCTTCTGCTGTGCGCTCCATTGGACAGCATGTTCTCACTCTCTCAAACCAGTTCAGGGAGAAGCACTCGGGCAGAATGGCACTAGCCTCAGCCGCCTGCCAAACACTGTTGTGGATGGAAGCATTCACTAAAATATATACATGCTCCACTCTGGTACACACACCAGGGAATGAGCCGTTCACTCTCACAAGTTTTTCAATAGGGCGATGGAAGCTGTGCTGTCAACACAAAACCAGGAAGCATTGGTGAACTTAGACAAACTTTTATGTCCCAGATGTTGCCTTTAAACTAGCAAAGTGTAGCGATGTACTCACAGAAGAGTATTCGGAGGCAGGATCAGTTACAAGGATTGAATTGAAATATAGAGCTGCAGTATCAGGCGGTTAAAAGGGCAGATTTTGTAGGAGCAGAGATCGTTGTGAATACATTCCAATGGGAAACAACCACATAAAAAGATGCTAGAAAATACTAGCACCCTTAATTACAAATACAAAATGAAACAATTATCAATTATGCATTCTGACCTAACATTTGTTGTGCTCTTGGGCAAGGCATTTTCAGCCAACCTGCTGCCAACCTCATAGAAATCTTTAACTTTAAATAAAATAGTTAGCCGTTGAATACAAATTTTGGTCAACTAAGACACCATCAACCACTTAATCAACTAACTGTGTGATTGGCAGTGGCAGGAGGGACAAACATGTGCATAATAATGACACATTTCATATCATTTATTTAAAAATGTGGTTACAGAAAGAAGATGGTATACAAGGGCACTGCCACCCACATATTCTTAAATGTATTTTTTTAATCCTTTATTTAACCAGGATAGTCCCACTGAGATTTGGAATCTGGCACAAGAAGAGACCATATTGTACATTGTGGTAGAGGAAAGAGGAGCACCCAGAGGAAACGCAGACACAGAGCAAACAAAAAGTGGAAGTGAAAACATTGTATCCATGTGCCACATAATCTCAGTCTCTGGCATCTGTCATTTTACATGCTGTTCAAAATTGAAACTTTTTGCAGCCCGCTGACAAACACTGCAGAAGTCTGGCTCATGGTGGGAGCTGGCTGCACATGTCTGACTACTTACACTAATGTCCTTGGTTTAGTGTTTGATTTTGTCATTGGATCGGACCATCTGTGAGCACTGTGGCAACAAACAACACTCAACAGCTAATGGATATAAAATGTTATGGAAAATGGGACGTCACACTAATTTGCATAGTCTTTTTGGTGACATTCTACGGTGTTGAGCTCTAATAAAAACATGATTACTACATACAAAGGAAGCGCCAATAATTCAAGGGTCTGAAGAAGACTATGGCAGAGCAGAGCATATAGTAAACTAAAGGAACGATTAGTATTAATAGTTGTAATGTTTTATGCCTTTTTCATATATTTCACTTAATATGTATCTTGAGTTTGCATCGGGGAGATGTTACCATATCTGTTCATCTGAGTGTGGCTGGCTTATCATGCCACATCCCCGAATCCTTTATCGTAATCTTGACTTTTAATGCAGTTTCTCTCGGCTGCTTTCATCTGTGACATGAATGTGTTATAAAGACAGGATCTGAAGTGAATAGCAAAACATTTATGAAAAACTACAGTGGTCAAGGTCCTGTATGCTTGTGAGATGGCTACAGGGGCGGTTGGGACTCCTCCAGCACAATGCTGTGGTGACTTTGTACTTCCCACCCACAGTCACAAAAGAGAATGTATGTGCTATGTGCAAAGCTGACGGAAAAATACATCTTTTAGTGTAGCCCTAAATTGGATATGCACTTTGGGGCATGGACAAAATGGACCAGACGACAGGGGTGGAAAGTACAAGAGTTCTGTTACTTTACGTGTTCAAAAGCATTAGACATTTTTTGCACCTGGTTCTGTATTTATAAGAAAGAAATTGAAATTAAACTTAAATTGTTTGCAAAAAAAAATGTGGTAAATGGTCATGGTAAATGGTCACATTGTTATATAGCGCTTTTCCACCTTCAAGGCACTAAAAGCGCTTTATATCAAGGAACCACTCACCCATTCACACACACGCGTTCATACACCAGTGTACGCAGACACTGGGGGTGAGATGGATTAAGTGTCTTGCCCAAGGACACAAAGACAGTATTCATTTGTGGGAACTGGAATCGCATCGTCAACCTGTGGGTCAGTGGATCGGACCACTCTACCAATGATGTTTATGTCAAGCCAACCTTTGGATCAATGGGCAAATGCTCTACCAACTGAGCTACTGTCGACCTGTTCTCCTTATTTCATGCAAAAATGAGTATACAGTCCTTATAACTTAAGAACATAGAATTTGGAATTTTTATATTGTTACTGTACTTACCTTTGTGCGTACAGAAATTGTATTATTTTGTGATGTAGTGTAATTGGTGTAAGGCACAATTTCTATTACTATTTTTGTGAGACCCTTGGTGCTTTCCAAACCTAGTGGCCCATCTCCAGCTCTTATAAGGTTGTGTGAAGTAGCTTTTTATTCAAAAAACTGAATGAATATATGCATTAGCTAAACACACACTCATGATGTGCTTAGAATCTCTTTTCTTCTGGGTAAGTCCCTAAACCCCACGTCCGACACCACACCACAAGAGACCTGTCTAACTGACAACAATTAGCCCTCTCCATTCAAGGTAATTGAAGTAATTTACATAATACAAGGCTGCCGTCACTATTCATCTGCAGGACAATCGGAGCAGGTCTAAGCGTACTTTCACAACCTGAGATGAAACCAGCCGTGCCTTGACAAACGATCCCAAGCGCCCTATAACAATAATGCACCCAGAGCTGGTGTCACTCATAAAGATGTCCTCCATTGGGCTGTATGTTTCTTTGTAAATTAAAATATGAATCACTTTTGCCATTGTAAACAGATGCACACATTGTCAGAGGTGTGTTTACCGCCCATCCCATTACACACAATTACTCCCAAGGTTGAAAACAAACATCCCCATTTTGGCGGTGCTAAGATATGGTGACAGATTTGTTGTTTGGGCGCTGCTTTCGTCTGGGAGCTTTGGCGATAAATTAAATAGATAGCTTGATTAAAGAAAGCTTGCTTGACAGTTTTTTTTTTCTCTTTTGACAAGTGTCGCTGCTATTGCCCATAGCAGCCCGATCTGCTCTTTGGTGATTTATGGGATCAGTTTGTCTTGTTATTAGCATGTGTTAGATAAGATCAGACATGCACATGCGTTTCAGAAGTGTGCGGGTGATGGGTGAAACATTGTACAAGCAGCAATCAGTTATTCATTGCATTGCATCATGTTGGAAATCATTTGATTGTTATGCTTTGGAGTGTTGATTACATTTGTGCAATGGAATGAAAGGGTTTTATAAATGCTCTTGTCTGGGGCTCTGTTGGTACCCACTTCATTGGGTGTAATGGAACACTCATGTCAGCTGTCAGCAGACACACCAGAGGCACACTCAACTCAGCAGTCAATATGTTCTATATCTGTGAGCGCTATGCTTACATGGCACACACTTACATGTCTGCGGTTAATGGCATCTCCCACCTGCTCTCATTCTCATGCTACAATATTCAGGTGCTGCTCATGGAATTATGTAAAGTCTCATTTGATTTATGACAACAGGCACATTTGTATCATAGAGTCATAACCATCATGTAAGATTCTGTGTTTCAGACCTAATACTTACAGTAAATGCTTTTCTTTACTGGTTGTTATTCAAATTTTAAAATGAGGAGACAATGGTAAAATGGACAGCACCGTGTCATGTCATGATCAGTCTGCTCAAAAGCTTCATTAGACAGCACCGTGTCATGTCATGATCAGTCATCATCACTACATAACAGTTTGGTGACCACTCCCTCTGTCGCACCTTGAACCAGGCTCAAACACAGCTGTGCAAACAGATTAGTTTATTTCAGTGATGCATGTGAATTGAAGGAACTCATTGGTCATCTATAATATTGAATAAAATTGAACTACTCTTACTTCAGTTTAACAGTTTAGTGCTTCTCCCATTGAATCTACAGAAATCCCCAATCTTTTTTCCTCATTAGTAGCCATATTTGTTTTGATATGGGCAGACCGTGTCCCTGAGGGTTAATCCACCTGTCAGTCACAGCCATCTGAACTCTGGGAAATCCAATAGTGACCAGACTCACATCTTTGTAAAGTATTGGAGAAGTGTGTATTCTGGATCCCAGACAACCCAAAAACAGTTGTAGCCACCAATTTTTGACTATGGAGAGATTAAGTGCAAGATGTCTTTAAAATCACTTGTTAATCAAATCAAATTTGTTTTATTTATAAATGAATGCCCGGGTAACTGTGAGGTTAGAATGGACCTCTGACCCAACAATAAACCCAGAACAGAGGGTGGATGATTCCATAATCCAAACTGTACAGAGTTCAGAAAGAGCTTTTTATGTTTGTTGGAGGCGTGCTATTCCTCACGGCTTCTTTTGTGAGCAAGTCAAGCAAAACCTCCAAATGTCATTCAAGACAGTCTGCAACAAAGCACAAAGTACAAAGGGCCCAGTCAGGCTAATATACTTTTTCCCTTTATAACTTCCCATAGGAGAAGCTGAGGAAAATGCATTTTTTACAAAGCTATCCTTCCATTCCCAAAAAAGAATTAGGTCTCCCTTGGTGAATTCCAGTGCAGAAAAACAGATAAGCAGTTTGTTTAGTCAAAGACATCAAATGGTGTTTTCTGAAGTGACAAGGAGGGGATGAGATATTCTGCGATACGCTGTGATGGATGTGGGTTAATCTTAAACCTGCCAGATGTGAGGAGGATTTGCCAGAACCTCACGAGGTAAATGCAGTGCCTCTCTTTAATTTAACCTGCTCTCTGTCTGTCTGTGCAGTGAGGTTCGACGATTGCCAGCGCAGCCGAGAGGTGGGCTTTGTCAGCAGCGACCCGAGCTTCAGCGTGAGGTCAGATGGGAGCGTGTACACCGAGCAGGAGGTGGCTAACCTGTCCGAACCCGTCCAGTTTATGGTGACTGCTAGAGGAATGCACGATCCACACATCTGGGAGGCAACAGTCAAGCTGGCACTGGCAGGACACCCACACCCTCTGCCACTGGGCAAGGTAAAGCAAGGCAGCAGGCGACATCAACACATGCATATGCAAACAGTAATGGCTGCTGCCTCTAGTGGCTGAGCAGCAGTAGTGCTTGTCAGCTCCCACCTAAGATATTATGTTTACAAAGATGTTTGGTGTGGAGTCATCAATAGCGTCCTAACGGTATTTGATTAGAAGTACCTGCTGTTGAAGAAAACTATTTAAAACTGTGGGTTGCAGTCAAAACGTCCTTGTTAAAGTACCAATTTTATTGTTTATAAGACTGCTGCATGCAGAGGGAGCAGAAGAAACTGTTTGCTTTTGTCCCTGTATATTTTTCAGTTTGTGGCCCTGACTCTTTAATTATTCAAGCAAGATTTTTAAGAGGTAGAGAAGGATTACAAGCTTAGATGGGTCAAATGCAGAACCTTTTGTGACATCTAAATTGGCCTACTTCAGACAGTTCATATATTGTAGGCTTGATAAGATATTTGCCACAACACACAAGAAGTCATCTAACTTGTATGATACCATATATTTAGTGAAAAAGTTCACAAATTGAATCTGAAGTCTTAACATTATACTCCAGCATTACCAGGCTGCACACGCCCTAGCTGAAGTTTATGGGCTGTGTTACCCGTTTCCACTCTGCCTCTGCACTCCATGTAGCACCACTCAGCCATTATCATTTCTCCTGCACTACTTGTTGAACTGCGTCAGCCTTAATGCTCTGTCATGTTTCTAATCATGACAAAAAGCCTCGTCCCCTGTTGCTAAAGCGATTCAGAGTGGGGGATTAAAATTCTGCCCACTCCTGGTGGTGCAATAATGGAGACTGGAAAATAATTGACATTGATTGAGCTAATGTTCCACCCTGGCAGCGGCTGCGAGGGCCAGGTGATCTAGTTTCACTCTATAATTATGTTCTCTATATCGGCGAGCAGGAGAAAGATTCAATAAATGAACAAGAAATAAATGTGTTCCCTCTAATTACCTAGAAACCAGCTCTTAAAGGTATATAATTCTGATTTCACCCTGCAGCCTTGTTCATATGTACTTGTCAGCCTCTTTAAATAGCCCTGGATTCCAGCACTGCTCTTCTTAACTAGAAATTACTCACATACCCAGAGGCAAAATTTCAAATACTTTTTTTAGTAATAGTATATAGGCTTAAAGTTGTTCTGTAGGGGCTGGATACTAAAATGTAAAATGTCTGATATGGAATACAGAATGAAATAGATTTTTATTTGTTCCCTTTTGGAAACTGTCTTGCAGCCATACTCAAAAGGTTTGCTCTACACGTCAGCCCCACATTAATACGAAACAAAAAACAAACAAGATGGTTGACAGCTGAGTAATCAGCTTATAAGCACTCAGGCATTTTATAAACAGTGGAACAAAAGAGGACTTTTGTCTGTTTTTTTCTGAAAGGGAGGGCACAAGCTGGAACCTGAGGGCAGAAGAAAACACTGATTGCAAAGAGGATGCCTTGCATCAGAGAATAGCCCTGGCTCGCCTGAGGTCCTCTCAGAGTACACCTCTCTATGCTGAGCAGCCTCACAAGTTTGGAGCCCAGAGAGGCCACTTTCCTCAGAGCCCACCTCTGAGCTTCATTAGCATTTACAAACCATTCCACGATCTAAAAAAAGTTATAACACTCTCATAAAATATGAGGAGCACAACACTCCTCTTTTCCAAGTTTCATTGTGGTTTGCTGGGATCCACAAATTTGTCATTTTGAACAGTTTAGTGTAGTTTTCCCCACCATAAATGACAATAGTGTTTTAATCAAATCTTTTTTCTGATCAGATATTTAGCACATATAGACAAAAACAAAATGACTGAAATGCCATTTGATGGCATGGGCAGGCTATAAACATTACATTTTATAAAGAAACGTCAACCATTGTTGTGATCATTCCTCGGGCCATACTTTGGAATTCACCTTAACTATTTATTTTCTGTTTGTGTCTTTGGGTTATTTTAGACCAAGTGGGATGATGTAAATGTAGGAGTGCAAATGGAGTGCAGTATTAAACAGGCTGGAGGCAAGGTCAGAGCTGTGTGGACAAGGTTGTGTTCACGTCACATCTGACTTTCTGTCCTCTCTGTGCACTCACTTATAAAGTTCAGTCTCTAAACGGCACATATTTACTGAATGCTAAACCAGAGAAAGAAATACATGGAGAAGAGCTGTGTGAAACTTCAGCTACCCTATCATGCGCTGTATATGGTCAAAATAAAACCACAATATTCTGTCCAGAGGTAGTCATGGACAACTCCTGGACAAATGAGGGATTATACTTGAGATTACGTCTTGATTTTGTCCAAAGAACTATCCATCCATTTTGATAACATGAGAGACATAGAAAAGCCCCCAGAGACCAACAATGAAGCTCAACTTAATGTTAGTGCGGTGAAGAGGAAACCAGGCCTGAGACTGGAGGGAAGGAAAACAACTCCCGTTTATGCTCACTATGTTCACGTGCTTGTGCTCGTACAGACTGAGATGTACATCCTCTCATCAAGGACTATCTCTCACCATTTGATTATGTAAAATCATCGGTCTTGTCGTCGTCATCATCATCATCATCATCATCATCATTATCATCATCGTCGTCATCAACATCATCATCTTTTCACTGCATAAAAGTTGGTTTAAATGGGAGAGTTGGATAGAGTTTTCCTCAAATGAAAAATCCGCCTGTTAACGCTGTATATCTTGTATGTTTGTGGTGAAATACATGGCCTTGTTGGATGTTTGCTCTTTGGCCTTGTGTACCATTAATCAGTCCAGTTCCTAATGCAAACAGCAGTGCACTTTTCCATTTAAAACCTATCAGCAGTGTTCTGTTTTTAAACTCTCTTCATTTTCCATTTCTGACAAACAAATAACTAAATGAGAGATAGTTATCTGAGCTCGTCTTTGTTTTGCCAGTCACTGTTTATTTTCAATAGGCAGCTATCATAATAATGTTGCGTAAACAGAGCTTATCACTGTCTAATCAGCAGATAGAAACACAATATATTATTTTACACTGTAGCAATTAAAGGACAAAAACAGAAACTTTACTTTACTATTACTTACTATTACTTACTGATTACTAACCCTAACCCACTGTGTAACTTTTCTTGTGTACCCGCGTGTCTCTATGAAAATGTCATGTCATTAAATGCATCTATCTTTCATTTATTTAATACGTAACTAATAGCTGCACTTATTAGTTGTGTGCTGGTGAAAATACACTGAAGATGAGTTCTGAAAAACATTGGTTAGTATAGTTTAAAAACCATGTCAAGAATCAAGTAATGAACTGTGCATTCTTGTAGACAAAACTAACCTCCAGATGCCAGCCCTGGGGTTGAGGGGGAGTTGGCGCTGTAGAGGCCCCACAGAGCGCTCTTTGCCTGGGAGCCGAGTGCTGCCACCTGGCCCTGTGCGCCTCTGGCTCTGGGTCTCACAGGGGAGCCGCTAACTGACTCCTGTCATGTTCTTGGCCCCCTCACAATAGGAGCCATGTTGCAGTGTGGAGTGACATATCCACTCAGCATATGTTCATGTTGGAGCCACACGCATCACTTCCCACGCGTGCACATTCACAGCTGTAAGTTCAAGCGCCCATAAGCCCTCATAAAAACCTTGTCTTCTGGTATTCCAACGATTGCATCTTCTTTTGTCAATTTTTCATTTTGAGCCAGCCACCTTCATCTGCCACGCTGCTTGAAAGTGACAAGTAAAACGTCTCGCGATCATTCTGTTCACACTACGCCTCATTTTCAGCCTGACTGTCTTTTCGTGTTTTGCATTTCCATTCTGGCAGCACTTCTAATACAGTTGAGCCAATCACATTCCTTCACCTTGATATGATGTGTTGTTCTTTTGCCAAACTGATTGGCACACAATACTTGCTTTTCATTGTCAGAAAATACAACTGAATGCTTTTGTCATTGTCCAACTGCATTAAACCACTTGATTGTAGTTGGACAGTTTTTGGAGGCATTTTGAAGGCAACAGTTTTTTGTTGTTGTTTTTGAAAAAAATAAAAATTAAAAAAATGAATGATTGTGTGTATTTATTGGGTTGTTGGATTTTTTTATTTTTATTTTTCAGACATGGACTTTACAAGTTCAGTAGAATCCCATGGCTGACCATCCTGTTTTGAATCTTCATGTGGCTCCAGTTTCACATTCTATCCTGTATTTATCTCTGGGGGTAATGTTGGAATTGTTTAGCGTCAGTTGTAGAGTGTTTGTTTTGCCGTGTTTGTTTGTCCGGCCTCTCCAAACATAAATCCATGAGTACACAGTGGTGCCCACCTGCTAGGCCTGGCTCTCAGTCTGCCTCCTGATGCCAGCTGGTACCTGGGTGTTCTGGATGAGTGAAGCTACAATCAGACTTATCTTATCTGGGAGACACATCTGCTACTCTTTCTGTCCTTCAAATGGTCACTGCCTTTCACTCACCCTTCTCCTCTGTGCGATCAGATAAATCCACAGATCAGAGTCTGTATTAGGCATGTTGAATCTGGGGTCCAGACCTAAGGGTCGTGTGGTGACTTCATGAGCCGGTGATGAATAAGCACAATTGAATGAGGTGTTTGTAATTTGCCTTCAGTTACCAATATGGACTTTGTTTCACTTTAGAACTAAGTTTGAGTCAGTCTTCAAAATAAATGAAATAATATCAGATACAAGACTGTGTCCCTCTAGTTATACTCGTACTGTATTGAGAACCTACAGACCACTGCACAACAGGAGAAAGCAAGTCATTACTGTGTGACAGACTGCTGTGTTTCTTTTGTTTTTCTTTGCTATTCATGGATTTCAAGCTATGGCAACCATTTTCCATGGTCATAGCAATTAAGAAATTCAAATCAAAATGTTATGTCTTATGAATGGGAAAAGGTACTCACTGGGTCATCACAAAATCCTTCAACTCAGAAAGGAATTGTTTATCTGTAGCCCATAAATACCATGGAATAAATAACCTCACAGTGCAATACATTCAGTGCACTGTGAGCCTTGTAGCTTAATTGGTTTAACAACCAACTGAGTTTACTGTGACCCCTTGTGTCTTAAATATTTAGAAATTGTAAGCTATCGTTCTGCTTTTGTGATATGGATGGTTGAGCTTTTTTGTTATTGGGAATACATGAAAGTGTAGGTTGACAAATCAATATGCAAATCCCCGAGAGCGGGCTTTGGTGCGTGCATGCTTGTGGCTTTGTCCTCTGAGTTGGTGCCATGAGAGTTAGGACAAGGGTGTAGTTTACCGCACCTGTCCCGCTCTAAGCAGGTGCATATGGATCTAATATGCATGTGTGTGTCAGGTGGGATGAGCCTCTGTGCTGCAGGTGACATGGGCTCAAAGCCAAGTGTGCGTGTGCCTGTGCATGGAGCAGAAAGCACAATAGGATTAGCTGGATTACAGAAATACAGGCGTCTTACAGAAGGACACCAAAGAAGAGCAGGAGAAAAACAGCCCGCATACCGTTTTACACAGCATCTAAGCCTTGATTTACAACATAACACTACAGGTGCAATGTGTTTAAATTCAGTACTAGAGTCACACCATTTTCAAAGGTAGGCATTGTAATCCGCACATACCACTCCATATATTCAATGTTAAAATACATCACTGTTCTTAAATGACATTTTGAAATTCACAGCGCATCTGTATGATCAACTGCAGCTGGTGTACCCAAGAGCAATGAATGATAATCGTGACCTGTTAAAACTCCAATTTAGCTACTAACTTTTGAAAAACATAAAGTGGCCAGCAGGCAGAAGAGTTGATGTCAAGCCCTAATCGTACACATTACAAAATCAGAACATACAGTGGCCTTTCTATGCAATGCCAACCAACCCACTGAAATGTTTCGCATGTCTCCAGTGGCCATACTGTTGTGGGGACATCTACTCTTTCACCATGAATTTTATCCAAAGAAAAATGTGACACGGCACCAAATTTAATAGATTCATCTTTCAACCTGTCGCAGGAGACTTCTGAAATGAAAGGGCCTTATTCCACATGCAGTGAGAGGCGGGTGGCTCTGATGTGACATGTTTGGATGTCTTCTCTCTATGTTCAGGTTGGAATAGAAGAGATGCTGTCAAGAGTGTGGGAGTCCCAGCCCAGAGTCATCCGGTTCCCACGGAAACATCAGAGGAGCTCGGTGGCCAATGGGCTGCGGCGACAGAAGAGAGACTGGGTCATCCCACCAATCAATGTGCCTGAAAACTCCCGCGGACCCTTCCCTCACATGCTCGTCAGGGTGAGTGTATCTCCTGTCATCTGGTTTTCCAAAAGTTTAGTTCACAACTTAATAACCTGTCTCTGCCTGAAAGAATTCAAGTGGTTGGTATTTATGGGAAATGTTTTGAGACATTTAGACATGCATTTTGATCAGTGAGGTCAAGTAAACCGTTAACCAACCCACAAAACCAGCAAAAATGAGAATATTGTCTTTTTACTAGTGTATATAATGTGTGGTAGAGCACCCAGAGCACCCAGACTTTTAGCTGCCATATGGGAGAACTAAAGGTGACCAAAGATTGGATTTGTGAATGTATGTATGTTATCCTATCATCTGGATAATATTGCATTTTAAATATTAAGAGAAAGTTTCTTAACTACTGTATGTTGGGCAGTTGTATCCATATGCTCTCTGACCCTTTCAGCAATTATAGATACTTGTAAAGCTTATATGCAGTTATTGATTGGTTGGTTATTCCCACATATGTCCAGGACAACAATGCAAGACCTGGAGACTCTGGTATGTTCTATCAAGCACACCCGACAGGCTAATAGTACTGCTCTGGTCTCCCATTTAGGTGGGGATGCAGAGCGATTTGTCTGCTGCGCCTTTAGGCACCGCAGGCAGGTAGACACACAGAGAAATAATCCTTGCTCAGAAAATCCTCCACCCTGTGTTTGGTCTCAGTGGAACAGATGTGGGGATTACTCAAGGCGCTATCTCTCTGCTAGCTTCTCATTGTCTGGACATATATCAAAACATTGTTTATACCCAAGGACCAACAATACAAAGCTTGACGATACCACTGCTCATGAAATAGTGCATATTTGGCAACACATTATATTAAATAACAGTATCAGTAGACAACTGCAAATCATTCATTTTCAAGGTACTGGCAGAGAATGTTGTATATGAAAATGCAGCCAATGGTTACACTATATGGAACTATATAGAGAATTGTAAAAACAAGTTGCTAGAAAATACACTTTCTATTGGGCAGCATGACTTCTGTGAATACCCTCTGAGACTGCCTGTTATCAGCCGCTCTGGCAGACAGGCAGCTTTTAGTAGCCTTTAACACACACACGCAAACACACACACACACACACACACACGCACACACACACATACAGCACACACACATCCGCTTGCTCTGCACAAGCCCCTCACGCCCATTTGTCGTGTGAGGTTTACACGGCCGGATTACGGAAATCGCCTTTCACTAGAGTGTTGTATGAGAGGGCAGATTTGCTCCACCGGAAAGACTTGCCCTCACAAAGAGACGACCACTGGGGCCGGCCGGTGTCCAGGGAGTCCTCCGTCATCCTCTTTCACACGTGGGATGTCATATGTCAGATTAAAACTGTTACCGCATATGTGGGTTTGGTGCTCTTAGCCTGTGTGGATATGACCTGTGCACTCTGGGTTATCTGAATGTTCTGTGAGTGGATGTTGGTATGAATCAAGTCAATATTATCGAACTGACAAGCATTTATAAATACTGTTTGAAATCAATACAACTGATTAGGTTCCTATGCAGAATTATGTACAACACTACACAACTTCGAATGTTAGAAAATCTATTTGACTATATAGAGGATTTATTTCAATAATAACTCCTTCTTTGGGCCAGACAGAAAGCCCTTCAACAGAAAATTTATTCTACTAGGCCTTCAATAAGTGAATGTGATCCTAAAAAGCAGACAAAATCCCTTGACAGTTATTCATTGCAAATACAATGGAACCTGAATGAATGACAAGAATACCACTTGATTGAGTCTTGACGGCCGAACAAAATAACACTTCAACCATAAATGGATCTAATATAGAAGTTTAGCTGTAAAAGTATAGTTGGGCGTGTGTGACCATAACTTTCTGAGAGTGTAGGATTTTCGTGGTGCCCTGTGCGCTCCCCTGTCCCCTCCTCGCCACAGCAGCTCTTCAGTCTGACAGACGGTTGACTGGAATGCAGCGGGTGGGATTCAAGCTGTATTCGTTTTTCCTCACAAGTGGCCATGAACAACCTTTCAAAGCTCACACACTTCTTTTTCAGACACATCACTGGTCTTCTGGTCATGTTGTGGTTTTGTAGATGTTTTTAGATCATGGGTCAGCAGGTTACTAAAGACCAATTAATCTCGGGAGTGTAATTAGAGTTTTGACCACTTTCAAAGAAGGCAGATGACTTCTCCATAGAAGTGTGTGTTATCCATGGTTTCAGAATGATGAAAAATTAGGAATGTTGCCATAGCGATTACCTATTTAAAACAAAATATTATATCTTTTGAATGGAAAAACAGTCTTCAAAATGCTGCTTATAACTTAAGACTACAGCCGCCTCTCTTTGATACTGTGGAAGTGGAGAGAGAAAAACACATTGAGGACAATCATTGGCTAATGTAGCTGCTCCAGGCACTGAGATTATTCCTAATGACACAAGCACTTTCAATTATACAAAAAAATGGCTTTACTCAGTAGATTTGTTCAGATTTGTATTATGATTTTAATTTAATCTGAAATTTAAGCAAATGCATTCAAATGAGTGAGGTGTAACAAATAGTTTATTGGATAGATATCATTCATAGCTTGATTGCCAGAAGGTAGAGATATCAGTTATGATGAATGAACATTAAGATAGATACTGGTGGTAAAGACGGGAAGATGGAGGTGCTGTAAGGTGGCTGAGGTGGCTGATGCAAAGTTAAAATAACATAATAATTGTGTTTTGAAGACATCTACGGCGTAATAAAACAACACACTATACCTGTGACACTTTGGCCCTGTCCCTCGTATTCCGCAAAAGAGATGAGCGTTACATCAGCTGTGCTGTCCATCAAAGCAGGCTTTCACACATCGGTCTATCATGCTTAAAGTCCTGACAACAGAGTCTGAGTGGTCCACACGGTGTAGCAGGCGCTCCTGTTGCGGGTTGCTGATCACCGACCGCCTCTCGTGAGGCACTGGTTCCAAATAGCCAAACCATCCCACTAATTCATCTCCTATAATCTATCCCGTACTCGGCATTATCAGCAGCACTATAGAGAGCTAAGGTAAAAGTTTCATCTGGGTTTCCCAACACGCCTCTCGTGTGTACGCATCAGCTCTTTCTCATTTGCGCGGCTTTGGATTTGGCTCTGGATGAGGTTGGGCAGCGTGCACGAGGCTTACCTGCCTATCAGCATATCTACAATGAGCACGGTGTAAAACTGATGATTAAAAATGGGGAAATTGAAGCCAGGTTTAATTGTAGCCTATTACATGACTGAAGAATAAGCTACGGACACAAACAGGCAGAACAGTGAGCGTAAGTCAGTCATCATATTATGCAGGCCTATGCTTGTGCACACAGAGCAGAAACAGAGCAGTGCTTTTGCTCAGACGCAAAACTCTCATTTACATATTAGAATTGGGGTAGGAATAAGAGTCTCTAATGGTAAATCATGTGCGACACACCCACAAATAGCGCCTGCAATTTTTCAGTTTGCACTCGCAATTTAGCACCTGGGTTGAATATGCCCTTTAGTTGTTTTTTTTTTCTCAGATTGGTGGTGATCAGACAGTCTGTTGGTGCAGGTTGGCAGCCACATGTCTATCCATCTGCCCCAGGACAGCTGTTGATACAGAGCCACCACCAAATATGAGGCACAAATTGTCTTAATCATTCAATGCAGTTGCACAACATAATATCAGACTACAATGATTGATGGACAGAGTCAAGTCTGTCTGTGCTAAGCCGCCAAACAAAGGCTATAATTCAGGTTGTGCAATATGTAAATGGGTCTGTTTAATTCAAGGTTGTGTGACACTATGTCCTAGAGCTCCATACCAACAAACAAGCACAGCTCATTCATTCTGATTTATTTCACCAGTGCTGCCCTCCTTATCAGTTAGAAAGTACCAGACATAATGGAGCACTGTAGGGTTTGTTAATTATATTACCCATATTGATATATAACAAAGAATACAAATAAAATAAGAACGGTATCAAGTAGCTGGCACAAATATTGTCACCCAACTCTCATGGAGATGCAGATTTTTTCTATTTTTAAAACAGACTTATTATGCAAAATTGACTTTTCAGAGTTTTTAACCATGTTATAGTTGTTTCCCCTTTTCATTTACCCCCTCGTAGTATTTGGAGTGGCTCATGCATGTTTGAGCAATCTTTAATCACCTATTTTCAAGACGCCATATTGCTGATCAATTCCCGTTTTCACCGCCACCGGCATACAGCCACTGCTCTGTACTTTCTTCGTTCTCCAATGTTATTTTCTTAATCAGTGATACATGTAGGATTCGGCAGCGTTGCATTGTCATTTTGGCACAAATGAAAATAATTTGGCTACTCGCTAGCGTGATGTGCAGCTATCCATAGGAGGGGCCGACGACTTCACGGCTCTTTGTTTTAATGACGTTACGGCATCGTCAGCTCTTATTGGACACTACAGTTTTCTAACATGGAAGTAAGCGACGTCTTTTATGAAGTTGTTTTAGATGAATATTATGATTTAAAATCTGCTTATTATAACATAATGATCCACGGGTGTCTATATAGCAGGCTCAAGCGCAATATGTCAAAAATGATTGATGTGAATGACGTGATTGTTCTAAGTTGAAAGGACTTTACACCATACAATATATATGACTAGATTGTTAATCCAGTTCCAAACAAATAATAATATGGTTCAACATTTGTGGATTTTCAGTTTGGATATTACTTTAAAAAAACAGCAAATCCATGGGTTTCTAAATAATAAAAAGTTAGACTGTTCTGATAGCAATTAACAATTAAAAACAAAATAATATCTTTTGAATCGTCAATGTCCTCAAAATGGCACCATATAACAGGCCAAAACCCATGAATAGTTAGATAGAGTTATACAGGCCACTCACAACAGATTCCAGAACATTGTGAACACATCTATTTGATCACGACTCAGAGCTTTGGCCCTGATAGCACAGACACACCTCTGTGCTCAAATGGAAGCCTAAGCTTGTGTTGTCGAACCAGTGGATGTAGCAGATGTGACTATGGTGGAAATAGAGTGCTGCCACCGAGCTTAAATGGATGCGTTGGAAGATTGCTAGATGCATTGAAAACATATACAAGGAGGCAGCATGTGGAGAAGAAGGAAGAGGAGGTGACATGCAGGAGAGGAAGCAGCGGCCCACATTAGTCCCAGCCCATTTGTGTCATTCCCATCTCGGACACGTCTCGGAAGCACCTTCACTGGGCCCAATGAGGCAGCACTGATGGGAACCCACCTGCACATAGGGGAGAAGAGAGACCCCATCCCGTTAACAGGACTGGTTATTCCCACATACGCCCAGGACAACAATGCAAACTATAGAAGAGGGGGGAAAAACTATTGACTTTGTGGTTAGACATCAAGGAATGTGGAAGTAAAAATAACTTTGTGGTAGTTTCATGAAGCTGAGTAAAACAAGTAGTACCACAGATAGAGAACCGCTATTGTGGGCTACACTGCTTGTATCTGTGGGATGTTCTGTTTATGGGTTTCAGACAAATGATTTCTGCCTGATTTGAATGATTTCGTGAAGATTTTTCTCACTCAAAAAGATTTAATATTTTGATTTGAACTGCATAATTGCTGTTCATGGGGTTTGTCTTCCTGTTTGTTCATGAGTTTCAGCTTCCGGTGATATTTTGAGAACTTTTACCTATTCAAAAGATATAATAGTTTGTTTTGAATTGTTAATTGTCATGGCAACGGAGCTAGATTGTCATCTCTCTGAAACCCATGCACACCAGTGGATCGATGCCATAGCTTGAAACTCATGAATCTGATCATCATCTAATGATCAGCTTGAGCAGCACAGTGTCTTTAAAAGCACAAAAGCACTGATCGATACATGGTGTTCACAGACAATATTAAAGTTACAAAACAGTCGAATTTTAAAATGTGTAAATATTGGCAAACGACTATGGACTATATGTTATGTATATATGACAATGCCAGTCATTGTGAAAAAGTGGCAGATTATTTGATTTTCTTTGGCTTCTTTTTATTTAATCTTTATTTTATGGCAGTGTCATTTGTTTTTTTATGCTTTATTAATTAAATAATAGTTAGTAAAAGAACATTTCAAATCTATCAACTAGACAAAGAGTTGTTTGAGTGAAGATGCTTCTTCAGTTCTGGTCATATTGCTGGCAGACGCTGCCTTATATCTATCTGAAGGGAGGAGCTAACTACACTGAAACTGTGTTAGTTTAGTTAAGTAATAGTTACAAATCAGATCAAATCATGTCCATTAATAGTGTCTGTAGATAGTATTACTTAATTACTTCTATATCTCATTGAAATCTTTGTTCTTGGTAACACAGAGGTAAATAAGTGACCAGTGTTTTCACATACTTTCCATGATAAAACATTTGCTCTGTGTGCTTTACTTTGCAGAGATTAGTTGAATATTAAGTGAACTCAGAATTATTGTAATGTGACTGTGATCTGCTGTCGGTGTGCTCCCCAAAATGAAAACTCTGCTTCATTTACTGCCTCATATTGTGCTGTGTATTTCATTACGCCTCATAATGAGACCGTAATATGCTTTTTGGATTTGCTTGTTTTGTCTGCAGTTTTATAGCAGCCCCCTGTGCATTGAGTACGTTTTGTCTGCTTACCACATCTCTGGCCCAGGCTCACAACAACAAATTCTCTCATAATTCAGCTGCAAAACAATGAAATTCAAATCTTGTGTTATGCTGAAATTATTCATAAGATGTAATGTATTTCCTCTGCTGAAAATGTGAATATTAATTAGCTGTTCCCCTCGCTTTGTGTATGGAGGATGTGGAGGATGTGTATATTTGCATTAGACTTGAAATGGAAAGCAGCTTGTGGATTAAAATAAACAATTAAACTGTCTTGTTATTTACACAATACAAATCCGTTAATTATGTTTGTATTTGGCGTGATACAAACATAATTTATCATCAAGATTGGGGCTATATGAGAGCATTACAATTTTAAACCAGTGTTAGCTAAAACTTTTTGAGCACATTGGCTGGTGTGTTTTTGTTAGCCTCATTATTAGTAAAACACGCTTTATGGAAAGATCATGCCATGAAAACAGATGGGTTCTGAATGTAGATGAACTGAACTACTTATAGACCTATTATATTCAATGGCTTTGGTGAAGGTTTGTGCTTTTTCCAACCAAAGAGACAATTTAGCTGGCATATAGAAGTGCCCCATTTAAATGCATCAGAGTTTGAGCGCGGTGCTGCAGAAAGGTGACAAATTATGACAACTATAAATTAGCAAGCTAAACATGAGCTTAAGAGATAGTTCTCCGTATCATTTAGATCCCATATGGGCCATCCGATTAAAGTCTTAACGAGAAAATGATGATATGAATGAAAGCTTATTGGCTTTGTTGATATGAACTGCCATGTAATAGGATATTGAGACTGACTTATTAGCACCATTAGGGATAGTAAAATGGTTATGGTTAATTGCACAATCATCTGCACCTACTGTCAATGGCTAATCACAAGTTCTATGCTCAGACTGATTGGTCCCGAGGCCATTGGAATCTCAAGGCCTGCTGCAGTGTTAAAATGTGATGTGTGGTGGGTATGGTACAGCATGGTAATGTAGTGATGGGGCTTTTGGCTCTTTTATGAGATCCGAATCTTTTGGATCTATTCATATAAAAGAGACGTTTAAAAAAGACTGGCTCTTTTTAGATTTATTTATATGACAGAAGCCAATGTGAGAACTCATTTAACTGCACACTAATCGCAGAGAGAAATGACCAAGGCTCAGGTTTGTTTAAAACGGTTCAAACTGAGAGTGGGAGTGTGTTTATCCATTGAAATTATGCATAATCTAAATAAAACGTTAGACTAGAATAATAATGATTTAAAAACTAACTGTTAGCCAAAGCTCTCACTCGTGTTGCCTGCTCTGCCTCTGAACTGATTCTTGCTTTGGTTCAGCGTTAATCAGTGTAAAAATGCATCAAAACTAGAAAGAAAAAGATTTGTCTCTTTTCAAAAATGAGATCCGGTTCCATCCATTCATATTAAGGAACCGTCACTATAGTAATGTGAGAAAACTGTCTTAACCCCAATTATGGCTTGATGGAAGTGCAGTCATGCTTATCTGTCTGCTATATTTTATAAACCCAGTGTAGAGGTACATTTTCTCTGAACATCTGTACAAGCTTGAACTTGTTGAGTTATCTGATGTTGCCCATTGATTGGATGCTTGCATAATCCATTAATAATTTCCACTTTTCACTAAGGGGTCACTAAGGGGTCAAAATTAGAAATTAATTGGTGCAATTATCAACTCACAAAGGCTGCGAGATAATAAGGTAGTTTAGATAATACACTTTTAATAGAAAAAAAGTACCTGTAGTTTAGTAACTGCAATACTTAGCTTTTGCCCCAAACTGCACAGCCATGATCTTTAATTAAATGTTGTGTTTATTTGTTTGAGATCTAGACATATTTAAACACAAACATAGTTATTTTTATATTCGCTTCTTGGAGCTGACACAAGCGTTTGGTTGCGTTCCAGAATTGTGCAGGTCCTTCTTGGTGCTGCTAGTTCATAATAACATTGAGGTCTCCAGAAATAAAGTTTGTTTTAATCCTGTTCCACTTTCCCGACCGTGGCTTGATGAGTAATGCTCGTTCCCCTCCCACCTCCGACACCACAGCCAAATTATTTACTTCTAAACCTCCTGCTTCCTACAAGGCTGCTGCTGCTGCAAAAGCGATATGTTTAATGTGTGCTATAAACATCCAAATGAAAATCAGACAGACTGATACTATAAGAGGACAAAAACAACAATTTATACACTTTTATTGCAACATAATATTTTAGGGTTAACATTTTTTCCCAGCAGTGTGCACCAAAATCTCTGTACAACAAGATCACTGATCTTAAATAAGTGCATGTGCTGAAAATGCGTTCACAATGCTAGTTTTGAGTGACTGTATTTCGGTACACAGTTTGTGGTGAACGCATGTGCAATTTTTGCTTCTGGAATCAGTGATAAAGTCATAACAAACAATGCAACAAACGCAAAGCTGTTTTTAATCCCATGATGCATTTTGTTCCACTAATATAATGCGACTGAGTAAGTATTCATAACGCAGTACTCTGATTGGACCATGGATCGGAATACATTACAAAGTACATTAATGCAGGCATTCAGTATTTTCTAATGAAATACATTTTAAAGTTATTCTTCCCAAAATTGAGTAAGATAGTGTGGGCCACAAATACGATTTTTTCGACCCTGATCCGTGTGAAGTATAGCCCATGGACGTCTACTGTTGTTATCCACAAAACCATGCTCATTCATCCCAGCTGTTAGAAACAATTAGAAAGTGACAGTGCATTACAGCTGCCCTCTGCACACAGGCTAAGTGCCGCTGTGAGTGTCATTGCTCTGGATCACTGAATAACTGTCATAGTCCCGCCTGACCCCCCAGCGCCCCCTCTCTGCGCCCTCCTTCCTCTGCACGCTCACTGCTGTCAGCTCGTCCTCTCTTTCATGTGCTCAGAGGCCCCACCCCCACCCCTTTCGCCCAAGGGGGTGCCACCGGGGCTCTGAGCTGGCCTCAGGGTGCTGCTGATTGGCCGAGCTGTCAGGGCAGTGCGGGTCCCCTGGGTCCACATGACAGTTAAGTTTAGGTTCCTCTGTGACAGTAACTGGAAACAAAAGTGCACAGGCAGCAGAAATGCTTACATTTACAACCTCTCCTTACTTTCAATTCATGTTTATGTGATGAATGATTAAGCAATGCAGCAATTTGATTTTAGAAGTGTGTATACTGTGGTCCAGAATATAAAAGATGTTGGCCTATTTTTTTCATGGGGAGTGGTTTATTTGTTCTTGTTATATAAGGCATCCAAGGGGCAAAAATGTCTGGTCATTGAACAGTTGTTAGCTATCTTGCCAGTTTATCTTCTAGTTTCTCTTGTTTGCCTGGGATTCAGAATGCACACTTCAGTACATTACGGACATGTGAGTGTGGTCACCGGTGAATCGCTCCGAAGTCAAATGGGCATGATTGATGGGTGGATTAGCCAATCAGGGACACACATTGTCAGTCCGTATCAAACCAAATATGGCTGCTCACAAGGAAAAAACTAAGGAAAACATATCACAGGTGACACCAACATTGTAGATTCCATGGAGAGCGTGGGAACCGGACCGATATCCATCTGGAAAAAAATCTAGATGTAGATCTAGAGGTATCTGGGAAAACTGTAAATGAGCTAAATCCACGTTGTCAGTGGACTATCCCCTGGTTCTACCACAGAAAGGTAAAACTGCACATATAACATAGGCACTCTGCTCCTCAGGTTTTCACAGCCCGTTCTGCCGTCTTTAGGCGTGCCTCTAGCTCCTCACCACGTCTTCATTGCGATTATCTCCTGGGATGTCCCTTTGTGTGCCCGTGACCATGCCAAGTATTGTGCTGGGAGAAAAGCAGCGTTTATAATGAGCTGCGCCTCTCCGGGGGTCTGTGGTGGGTT
>KN485590.1:7355-52111 GCA_000787095.1 Periophthalmodon schlosseri | reverse complement strand
AAGAGCAAAGAGAGGCGCTGGGGCCCCCAGACAGGAGCAGAGGAGGGTCTCTCAGATAAGAGCAGAGGAGGGGCCTCAAACAGGAGCAGAGGAGGGTCCCTCAGACAGGAGCAGTGGAGGGGCCTCAGACAGGAGCAGAGGAGAAAAACCTCAGACAGGAGCAGAGGAGAGCACCTTCAGACAGGAGCAGAGGAGGGGCCTCTGACAGGAGCAATGGAGGGGTCTCAGACAGGAGCAGAGGAGAGAACCCTTAGACAGGAGCAGAGGAGGGGCCTCAGACAGGAGCAGAGGATGGTCCTTCAGACGGGAGCAAAGAAGGGGCCTCAGACAAGAGCAGTGGAGGGGCCTCAGACAGGAGCAGAGGAGAGGAACCTCAGCCAGGAGCAGAGGAAGGTCCCTCAGACAGGAGCAGAGGAGAGGAACCTCAGCCAGGAGCAGAGGAAGGTCCCTCAGACAGGAGCAGAGGAGAGGAACCTTCAGATAGGGGCAGGGGTGCAGAGGCAGGGGAACCTCAGATAGGAGCAGAGGAGGGGACTCAGACAGGAGCAGAGGACCTCAGACAGGCGCAGAGGAGAGGCCCTCAGACAGAAGCTGAAAACAAGGAGCAGAGGGAGAAGAAGGAAAACCAAACTGGGACTGAGACCAGGGTAAAGACCAGGGCTGAGACTAGAGCAGAGACCAAAGCTGAGACCAGAGCTGAGACCAGGGCAGACATGAACTGAGACCAGGACAGAAACCAGATCTAGCTAAGACCCGGGCATGGACCAGAGCAGAGACCAGAGCTGAGACCAGGGCTGAGACCAGAAGGGTTCAGAAAGCTTCTTCACTTTTGATTAGATTCCAAGACTGGATTGACAATACCAATGCCCATTACAAATATAAAAAAATATATATGTATGTAATCAATTCCTATTTGCAGGGTATTTTATTTTTAAGACTTAGGCCTACAGCATAAATTACTAAGGTTACACCACTACTGATTCATAACTTGTTGGGTGTCGGGTAATAATAAAAGTTTGTTTGTTGTGTCAAATATTGATCATGTGTTTTTTTTCAAAATTTTATCATGCAACTTCACGACAAAAGTTCATTTGTACTTTTCTAGAAGTAGCCATTCTACCCTAAATTAGAACAGCTGCCATAATTATGTTAGAATTGATGCATATATCCCTACCATCTAAAATTTCAAAACCGAGTGGTGCATTATGGGTAGATTTACCAGTGTAATGCAGTGAAGGACAGACCTGAGTATCCTTGGTGAATTCTGCACATACTCAGTACATGGAGAACACATGCCTGAGGAGGACCAGACCAGACCACACAGAAGTTTTTAAAAAAACATAAGAAAAACATAACAAAGAAAATGAGTGAAAAATGCTATGTTTGAATTTTGCCTGTTTAGTTGTGTCATAGATAAAACCCTTCTCCTGTGCCACTTTTAAGCCCATAAACCTTGCCAAAAAATAAGGGAAAATCCCAAGGTGACCAAAAACATGTTTAAAATAGAATTAAAGCCACAAGAATGCATCATATGTGTTCTTTAAGAAGTCTCGATCAGAGGTGCAGACGTCTTTGATCAAAAACTGTTCTTTGGTGACACAGAAACAGCACCGCCTGCAGGTCTAAAGGTCAAGAGAATCTTTTTATTATTTATAACACTGTCCTCCATCCGACACAACAACTGCACATGTTTATTAAGGGACTTCACTTTCACAGTTTTATCTTATCTGCAAATGGATCCACATCAGGTTCAGTTCAGTTCTAAACAACAGCCTCTTTAGTCCTGTATTTGTCCTGGTTTCGTCCTGATTTGACCTTTTCTCCCCCCTAGTTTAGTCTTGGTTCAATCCTGGTTTAGTCCTGGTTCAGCCCTGGTTTAGTCCTGGTTCAGCCCTGGTTTAGTCCTGGTTCAGCCCTGGTTTAGTCCTGGTTTAGTCCTGGTTTAGTCCTGGTTTAGTCCTGGTTCACTCCTGGTTTAGTCCTGGTTTAGTCCTGGTTCAGTCCTGGTTCAGCCCAGGTTTAGCGTTGGTTCAGTCCTGGTCAGATACACAACCTATTTGTCCTGGTTTAGTCCTAATTCCTACTCCTACTACTTTTTCCCACTGGAACGTTTTTTTTGGAGTTTTCCCTCTCTGAAAAGAACAGGGGGATGGTCTGGGACAGCTCTCCATCTGGTGACTGTTGGACATGGTCATTTATTCACCCATTTCAGTGTTTTCTGTGGGTCAAATCATTTATTACTGTGAAGATACTAGGAGCGCACTTTGGTACTGTAAAAACCCCTGTGTAGGGTTTGTAGTACAGTACATCCCCACTGGGGGGTGGTGGTGAGCGTGTCAGTTCAGGACAGTGAATGTGGCACATGGTGTGTTTCTGCCTTTAGTTCTAGTTTATGAAAAGTGCTGTGGTTACTAGGGTTGTCAAAAGTATCTAAAATCAGATACTAATCGGGACTAAAACTAGTGTAGAAACTAGATACTCATTTGAGCAGGTATCGAACTAAAAAAGTCACATTCACAGGACAGAAATGAACCTTTCCTGAATAGCTTTAGAATGATCTTGAGCTGTATCACAACAAGTATAAGACACATAGACTAGTACACGCCCATGGACCACTATGGAACCTACCTGGACGACTGAGGGATTACACAGATATAAGACCACATGGGAATACATAAGAAAGTTCTACTATTTAGTGTTGAAAATCACATTCTGTTGTCTAAATAAAGAGTGTTTTTAAGTATCATTGTGGTATTGGAATCAGTATTGAGTATCGAGTCTATTCCTTAGTATCAAAATTGAGTTTGAAATTTTGTATCGTGACAAAACTGCCATCATTCTTTTTGTCTTTTTGGTCTGCGCTATAAAAAACGAACATGAGAGTAAAATTACACTAGAGACAAAGTTATCTCAACATAAGCTTTCAACTGGAAACAACAAAACTGTCCTATCCGCCCCTAAAAATGGTTTATTATGCCATTTAATCTTGCATCCATAGAGTTATATGGGACATAGTGAAGGCAGTTTTATCAGCATTGATTTTACTCCCATATGGATCATCACTTAATGTAGCACATATATTCTCTGGGATCCAGAATACATACTTCTCCAACACTTTACGACAATGTGAGTGTGGTCACCGGTGACTCTCCCTGAGTTCAGATGGGCGCGATTGACAGGTGGATTACCCAATCCGGGGACACACATGGTCTGTCTGTATCAAAACAAATATGGCTGTTTATGAGGAAAAACATGCTGCTTAGGACAGAAAAATATGGTGGATTTCTGCAGAATCAAAGAGTGAAGCACTAAACTGTTAATCTGAGGTGAGAGAAAATGTCATTTTGTTCAAAATAACAGATGACTAATGAGCTCCTTTGTTTCACATGAATCTCTGAAATAAACAAATCTGACTGCACGATCACATTTGGCTGGACTTGAGATGCAACAGAGGATGTGGGGTCCAGGCTGATATCGACCTGTATAAAAAATACACAGAGATATCAGTCTGGATTTGCCAGGCAATCGTAAACCATCACCTGACTCGTTCTGTGGTCAAATAATGAACAGATTTCAAAAGAGTTAGACAATGTGAAAAAACTTATCCCAGGGTGACCAAAAACATGACCAATGAGCTCCTTTGTTTCACATGCGCCACTGAAATGAACAAATCTGATCGGACGATTGTGTTTGGTTCTGACTCCGGGCGTGACAACCAGACTGATATAAATCTGTATAAAAAATACAGAGAGATATCAGTCTGGCTCTGCCAAGCACACATACACCTACGTTTACAATCTTTTATGTTAACAGAACGTAGGGTTTGTTAAAATCTAATTCTAAGCTTAATTTATTAAAGTCCCAAAATACCCAATAATATTTCCAAACTCCCCTTGTTTGAAGTAACAATACTCTTACTTGAGTAAAAATGTTGGTTACTCGTCCCACCGTGGTTAAGTCTACAAGTGACATTAGTCCTGGACACATCTTTCTGTTTCTGTTTCTGTTTTTTTTTAAATTTTTTTCTTGCCGAGAAGGAGGGTCTAAGGACAGGAGATCTTCTGGGACAGTTATCCATTTGCTTGTTTTTTGTTGATTAATTTGCTTGTGTCTGTTGTCTGTTTCATTGTTGATTTTCTAACTTTCTGTTGGTTAAATTAATGATCCTGTTAAGCCCTAAGAGGCAACTGCTGTTGTGGTTTTCAGCTTTGCAAAAATAAATTGAATTGAAATTGACTTGACATGTTCTAGAATTTTTTTTCTGCTCTTACTTGCGTAATATCAGTTTAAAGAAGCATTTGTTTTACTTGGCTACTCTACCCACCTCTGTCAGTAATTTTAACTATAAAAGTGTTTTGATTTCATTTTCATTAAATGAATTTACTAAAAATCTTGCCTAGTTTTGTTTAGTTTTTAAATTCTGGTGAAGTTTATCATTTTACTTCTTGACTGGACATAGATAGGCAGCAGATATGACGTGTAGAAGTAATTCCAGTTCTGTTATGTAGCAACCATAACATTAACAAGGACCAACACATGTCTAAATTACACAACAGTTATGATTTGACCATAGACTGTATATATAAATGGACATAGGGTTAGCGGACTAGCTGCCGCGTTCCAAATAGGAAGTGATTATGGGCGCGCTTCCGGCTCCATAGATCCTGGCTCCAATTCACATTACATTGGATTGTCACCCCTCTCTCTGTAACTGCTCCGGTGAGCGTCGTCATTTTGGTCTTAAAATGTTCGTATTGACCCGCTCTACATGATCCTGGTGTTTTTATTACACTATTTTGTCCCTAAATCAAGATATGAATATTAATAACAGACAAATCATGCTCCTTCTTTCCCCGAGGTTGCTCCTGCTAGCCTTAGCAACAGGTTTGATTGACAGCGTTGCTATGGGATTAGAAGAATTTGCTAATAGAAGAAGTATGTTTTCCTTATTTCAGTGCAGTAGCATTTGTCTCCTCATGAGAAAATGCTTGTCGTTTTTTTATTTGAACTAAAACAAGACATTTTATGCTCATTCTGATGGACTGTTCTTATTTTAAAGTCAAAATGTACCTACTATGTGATTCAAGAACGTATTTACTTATCATCTTATTTAAAGTGCTTATCACAGGTTTTCATGTTTTTCTAATTCTGACTAGGTTTGGGGGATAGTACCTGTGGTTAATATTTATCATAGTTTTACATCATTTAAGATGTTAAGAAGTACAAAAAATACAGGAAGTAGCGCTGAATGGATGCTTTGCAGTAACATCATGCTGGGGGTGTTCTACATTTATGCCTATGGCGGAATGTTCAGGAGTTACCATAATGACACAATGCACACATTAGCCAAAAAAGTTTTAAAATAGTCTGTCAATGTTCAGATTGGTCAGATTGTGTTAAACAAAGCTCAGATTAGTCTAAGATAAGATAAGTCTAACTTGAGTAACAGAGCCTCAGACAGAGCAGAGCCTGTAGTTAGCCTCACACCCCCAGGGAATGTTGATGACATCTACAAAGCATCAATACCTCTACCTATGTCAACACAGAAAATTCCATCGAAATGCAGCGACAATTTACGAGCAAAGAAATAAACGGTCACATTTTTATATAGCGCTTTTCCACCTTCAAGGCACTCAAAGCCACTCAAAACCACTCACCCACTCACACACACACACACACACTTACACCAGTGCACACAGACACTGGAGGCGAGGTGGGTTAAGTGTCTTGCCCAAGGACACGACGACACTATTCATCTGTGGGAGCTGGAATCGCACCGCCAACCTGTGGCTCAGTGGCTTTGACCAGTCAACCAGTGATGTTTATGTCGAGAGCGGGATTCGAACCTCTCACCAGAATTAGAAAACTAGAAAAAACTAGGCAAATTTTTTTAGTAAAATGTTAAGGTGGATTGACTTTTTGAAGCTTTTTACCTTGTTATAACGTTGTTCCCTCATCAAAAACATGCCTGAGAGGTTTGAGATGTCATCCATGTATGTTTGAGTATTTTAGCGATCTCTCTCCGCCCCTATTCAAACCCTCCTGACGGTTAGCCCGAAGATTCTGTGGAATGCTCCGCCCACAAGCCTACGTCACCCATGCTCCCACATGACAATTCTCCATAAATACACAAAAACATGATACACAACTGTACACAGCAACTTGACAAACCTGATGCGATGTGCAGTTGTTTTATTAGTGGGATGCGCGCTGTGTTGAGATAGAGCTCTGAAGGGAAACTTATAAAACATGTTAATATGTTGTTTTTGGCGAATGTGCATTTTCAAAACAATAAAAGGTAACACGGAGATCTAAATATGTTATGTGGTCGCAATTAATAACCCATAGAAGTAAAATACCGCTTCTTTAAATATTATGATGTTCACTATGTACTTTAATTTTTTTTTTTTTCTTTTTTTTCGCAGTACAGTCTCTTCCCTCTGAGTCCAATCTGACACAGGGCTATATTTAGACTGACGTTTGATCTGCCCAGGTCATCTCAGGTTTGTGGAAGCCTCTGGATGATTGACAGCTGGCAGAACTGGTTATGAGGTAAATTTACTCGAGTAACACCGTGAAGAGTACATACTGTGCACCACATTTTATTCTTTTGGCCACGTTTTATTCTTCCTTGTCTTATATTTAGGAACGATGTAACTCACTTAGTATAATTTTGGCTTCCTTCCCACTGTGAGTAAATGATTCATGACTAGTGCGTCCAAACTGTTTTTCATTCTGTCCAAACAATTACTCATGACCAATGTTGGGTGTAACTTAGTAACGAATACTTAGTCACTGTAAGAGGATTATAATTTTAAGTAACGTAGTAGTGTAAGGCATTGTTGTGAAAATACTGTAATAAAATACAGTTACTAACAAAATACTTTGTTAGTTTGGTTACTCATAGACATGTGCTGCGCTGCCTCAGAGACAGAGAGGAGCAGAGTGTAGCAGTGTGTGAGATGTTCCCCATTTCTACTGTTGCTGCAGTGCCATCTGAGCCACTTTAAACAGCTCGTGTGTTGTTTACCTCTGTTTAAATGTCTTTAATGAAACAGAAAAGAACAGATTTGATTCATTTATACAATATTAAAAATATATATATATATACTTTTTCAAAATAACTTCCTCAACACTGCTCATTACTCTAGTAATATTTTTTACAAAGTACTTTTTACCCTTCTTCTTTCTATTTCTACTTGAGTAGTATTAGTACCACTTCTGAAAGAGGGAGGCTACAGGAACATTAACACATATAGCTGACTTTAATCTATAGTAAAGCTATATTTAGCCTGCCTGCTAGAATCACTGTAGTACTGGGGTTTGAGACTCACTCTGTTATTGTGTTTTTGGGTAAAACACTTCCTCCACCTTTCCAGTGTACATGAGCAGGGTGAGTGGTGGTTACAGGTTAAACAGGGACCGAACATGCTAAACTGCCCTCTAGAGGTGGTAAAGTGCAGCTCCTATTTTCTAGGAGAGCATTTCATTGTTGTTTTACCTGACAATTCTCCACCTTAAAGGAGACATATTTAGTAAAATCACCTTATATGAGCTTTTAACCACATTATAATCCTGTTTCCTCATCATGATCTTACGCAGAGTTAGTGATTTATGCATGTTTGAGTAATCCTGTACTGAAATTTTCAGTTTCACCTACCTCTTATCCCCGCCCACTTCTCTGTACATATTTGTAATTATTCAAAAAAATTTAGACATATTGACATTTTTTTTTGCTAAAAGCAAAATGGTAAATGGTCACATTTTTATCCAATGCTTTTCCACCTTTAAGGCACTCAAAGCGCTTACAAAAAACACACCATTGAAAATCCACTGCCTGCACAGTGAAATCCTTTCAGAGCAGCCCACCCACTCAAAGAGAAGGAAAAAAAAAGATCTGTAAAAGGCAATGGAAATAAATAAATACTTGTCCAACCTGAGAGTGCATTGTGGTGAGTTTGCTGTTGTGTTTCAATCATTTGATGACAAGAGGGAGCTGGAGCGGCTGGAGCTCCACACTCAGAGGACAGTGGAGATAATAGTGGACTTCAGGAAAGTGTTGGAGAGGCCACTGGCACAGTACGGCAGTCACATGTCTGTCAGACTGTCCCAGGGCCACTGTGACCAAGCAGTAACTGAACAGTGATTCAAAGACATGTATTGTCATGTGCATAATGAAACTATGCAATGACATTCTTGAAATGCTTTTATATTGTTTGCTTGTTTGATAGGGGCAGATACAACAGTAGCAGATTACAACAGTAGTAGATTAACATGTTGTAATCTGATACAAGTGTATGGCCCATCCTAATTCACAACACCAGTCCCTAGGAGGGGGTTTGATTTCAGATTTCACTAAATGACATCTTATATGAGTTTAATAACAATATAAAACACTAAGAAACACTAAGAAACACACACACACACACAAACTATAAACAGTGCTAAAATAGATGTCATATATACACTTGTATTTGACTTTGTACTTAACTCTTGTTAAGAGTTAAGTACAAAGTAACTGTAACAAAGTGCATTTGTCATTATACAGTATTAGAAACTGAAGTTTAATGGCTCATGTTTCTGACTTACAACAATGTAGTGTATCTCAACAGGTAAAGGCTAAAACATGCCAAGCAATAACTTATTTACAAATGAAAAAAAGAACAGATTTTTATTTATTTGTTTGTTTTGTTTGTTTGTTTGACAGGGACAATGCAGTCAGACATAACCACAGACCAAAGGCCACAGCTGAGGCGACACACACAGGGCATGTAGTGCTAATTCTCTGGTCTCACATAACATTATGACAAAATTATTATTAAAACATTATTCATATAAATATGTCAGCTTATGTACAAATGGGTACAGTTTTGGTTTGTTTTGAGCCAAAGTCAAGCACAGCAGTTCAGAAAAAGTCCAGCAGATGGCAGAGTGTCACTGTGCTAATTCTGTAAAGTGGATTGAGCCAGAGCCAGAGAATAGGTCTAATGTGAAGATGTTTGAAAATGTGTATTTTTTCCTTATATTTTTATTGATCCACATCAGTAACAACTTCTGATTAAAGTTATAGGGGAACAACATATACACAGATTTGAAAGAAACAAACTCACTATTACAATTTCATGGTAAATATTGTTCATTAACATTTGTAAGTTGATATGTTTCATTGTGAAGACCCCTGGAGGCATGTGGAACAGATGGTAGATACAAACAGGTGCAAACAAATATGACTGCATTCTATTTCAAATAAACTGTATCATCTTCAGGTAAGCTTTGGACCGACCACCTAATGGTCAGAGGGCAAACCTTTACTCATGGCACCACTGAAGGTCAAAGTACAAAAACAACAAAACATCAACAATGTACAAGTATAAAAACTTTGTATGTGACACATTTTAAAAGTGCACTATGTACCTCCCCCGTGTTATTGGTTTACATGAAATGTTCCATAGTATGGAATTAAACTTATTTACTAAATTACAGATATTTTGTTTTTAAAAAAGAAGAGCATGAAAACTAAAGTCTTGGCCTGATGGTATCATCTGTTCATCTCTATGGAGATATGTATATGTTTAATGCCACACTGTAGAACATTCCAGCCAAAGCAATAACATCTCAAGCAGGTGGCAGACCCTTCACCAAAAAAGTGACATAGTGGACCTTTAAAGTAACAGAAGTTTATGTGTGTGAATATATATATAAACACATTTGAACACATTTGAAGAGCACTAGGCCCTATCTACAGCAGTGACAGGTGACAGGTTTGAAATAGGCCAGACCCATTAGCCTATTAAAGTCAGCTCTGACTCAGGCTCACTCTCACTCACACTGGGTTTATTAGGCCCCTGTATTAGGCCCCTGTATTAGGCCTTGTGCGGCCTAAGGGTCAGGCCCAGGATGACCTCATTATAGGATTGCTCAGCGTTTTAGCAAAATCCTGTGGGGTGTGGGCCACAAAGTAAAGGTTTATTCACATATGCAAACAACATTGTTGACTTTTTACATGGACAATGAAAAAATATTTACAATGATCCCCTAAATTTGTTGACTTATCTGAAGCCTGGCTTGGTCCTGCTCAGTCCTCCTGGTTTGGTCCTGCCTAGTCCTGGTGTAGTCTGAAACACACCACATTGGTACTAAACCGGGACTAAACCAGGATAAGAACTGGGCCAAGCTCACACTTTTAATCGTGGTCTAGTAGTCCAAGCTTAGTCCCAAACACATGCCACATTAAAACTGACACTGAACTCAGGCTTAAACTGGAACTAGACCAAGACTAAACCAGAACTATAACTGGACCAAACCAAGCCTACATCAGGACTAAACTGATAAAAAAAACACCCTAAGGTCACAAAATCAATCTCAAAGTGTCCATTTAAACATGCTACACAACAATAGACTATACGTTTCTTTTAATAGGCCACTGTGCCACTGCTTTCCTAACATGGCCTCTCCATTGTCCTGGTTTGTCCCACTTCTGGCCTATATAATCACTCCAAAGACTTTTTTTTTTTTAAATCTCCGTACCATTGCTTCGTAAAAGTAAGGCAGTTTATATGTTTCACTTCTGCCTTAAACCAATAGGCCGGCTCAATAGGATTCACTGAACGAAGACGTGAAATGGAGGAGCAGTCTCCATTACGCACGAGTCTTGTCCAACCCGAGCCTCTGTTCCTCTGCTGCAGAACGATCTAGAATTTGGTTAGGGTGTTATCTTACGCTTAAGTTTTGTACATGTCTAGACACTTGCAACACTTTTAACGTTGTTTCTATTCATTGTGAAACCATTTGTGTTAATATGACTTTACGTAATGTCCTGTGTGCCCTTTGTAAACATGATCCCTCCGCAGTGGCGCTGGTCTTTAGCCGTGCGTAAAAGCCGGATTTCGGATCTCTAAAAACAGTCTGTGCGTCGTGTTGGTGACTGTTGAAGACGGTGAGATTGGCGATATGTTTGTGACCGTGTTGACCGTGTATCCGTGCCGTGTCAGGGCCATGACGCAGCGCTTTCTCCGCTCTCCACAAGCGAAGCACGGAGGAACGGGAGAGGAGTGTGAAATGGCGGTCGTGTCTGAGAACAACGAGTAGCACTGCGGGCAGAGCGGAGCGCGCAGAGCCGGGCGGAGTCAGAGGAGGCGTAGAACACCCGGACTGGAATTTCTCGGGCCGGATCCGGAGCGGGACCGAGGCATGTGCTGAAGTGGAGCGACGCTAAACTGGACCAGGCGGATCTGTGCTGTCAGCAGCGGGCACGGCGCGGTCAATAACGACACAGAAGACCGTTAACGTCCTCGGTGCGTCAGATGAGATCCGGCGTCTCCACGGATCATAACCGGTCCCAAGTTGTTAGCTGGGATGGTGCTCACGTTTTTACAATTTCTATAAAAACTAGTTCAGACCAGGACTACAAAGCCAAACATGAAGCAGGCAAGAGTAGATTGACCAGGTCCAAACCAAAACCAGACCAACACCAGTGGGCTTCAAAGACAATTCTAATACATTATATTGTGTTACATTACGAGTTACATAACAATTATGGCAAGATGAGTGAAGTGTGTATTGCCCAAGGACACACTGACAGTATGCAGCGCTAAAGCAGGGATCAAACCCCCACCTTCAAATTAGTGGGTAAATGTATATAATCCATATAATCTATTGCTACATGAGGGTGCATTCACACTTAGTTTAATCTGTTTAATCTGTTAAATCTTGCACTAGTCATTGCTTGGGTTTGGTCTAGACTAGTCCAGGTTTAGTTCCACATTTAGTTACAATTTGTATGTGGTGTGTGTTGATCCCTTAAAGCGTTAGACCTGTGTATAAGCATTTTCCCACAAATGCGTGAATAAAACAGGCCTACCATACCCATGGCCTAATAAGAGAAAAGTTCACAAGTAGGAGACCAGCAGATTCCAATTTTATTTTTAGAAACAGAGGCTCTCACAAGTATACTGCTACTTTGCTAAATAATGGAATCATTCTTTGGTCTATGTTGCAATAGTGATACATATTTTTATAGAATCGCTAAAAATGGAAGTGTATTCATTATAATCACAGAATAATCCACAGTGCAATAGGGCAGGGCGCTGAGACCTCTGCTTTCAAATCCCATTGGGCCTATTACCCATTGTTTTATCAAGCTCTAGATAATGAAATGCATATGATAATTTGTCCAAAAGTAGTCCAAATTGCCTAAATAACATATGAGTAATATGTAACAATACAAATATACGTCCACATATCTGAGGACCTCAGGGACCGGCCTCCTGCTGGTGCCCAGAGACAGGACTAAACCAGGACTAAACCAGGACTAAACCAGGACTAAACATGGGGAATCAGCGTTCAGGTTTACTAAACCAGGACTAAACCAGGACTAAACCAGGACTAAACATGGGGAATCAGCGTTTCAGGTTTATGCAGCTAGATGTGAGACAGGCCTCTACTTTGACAATGTTTAATTCCAGGCTCAAAAAGGTTCTGTTCAGCTGTGCATATGACTGAAAGGATTTTATTCTGCACTCATCTCTTTCAAAGTTATTTTTATGATGATTATTTATGTGTTGATTTGTTTGTATTGTGATTTTAATGTCTTTCTTATTCTGTAAAGCACTTTGAATTACTTTGTGTATGAATTGTGCTATACAAATAAACTTGCCTTTCCTTGCCACATACGATCAAGCTTTTCTTCACATAAATATCATTATGGCAACATAGTGGGAGGGGCCTGTCTCACTGTATCTGGTGGTGCTGTGGTTTCCTTTAGTCACTGTACCTGCTGTTTATGTGCTCATGTGCTGCACTGTACAGAATTATAGTCAGAGCCACCTATAGTACACCTGTATTGTCTTATACTTGCACAGTGTTGTGTTTAGTCTATATAGTCATATTCATCTTGATTTTTGAGTGTCTATTTCTATTCTTTTGCTGTTCTTAAGCTGTGCTTTGCAACACTGGAATTTCCCATTGTGGTTAAAATAAAGGTTCTCTTCTCTTATCTTATTTATCAACCCCAAAAAACCTCCAGCTGCGCTACAGATCTGGAGATGGGCCCCAAAGGGCTGCACTGCGGTGCCGACTGCCTTAAATGGACAGTGTGCAGCCTGTGCTGTTACAGTTTTAAAAAAGGTACTACAGTCACAATTGAACCTGTGTTGCCAGAGCCTAAACCTGCAGATAGAGACACATACACGTTTTTCCTCAGTATATGGACAGGCCAGTCCTCATGTGAAAGCTCAGTACCTCCAGAATTCACTCCCTGAGCTGCAGAGGCTGCACTAGCACTGATTCATGATTGGCAGCAAGTTTTGGGGTTTAGGTAGTGAAGATTTAGATCATCATGTCCAATGTTTATTGTAATTCAGAATGAATCATTACAATATAAAATAAATCATTATGCCACCTATACCACCATTTTGGTTCTAGTTGCTAATGTAAACAAATGTAAACTCCAAAGGATTGATCATTGATTGACAGATGCATAACTGTTTCTGTCTGTTATAAGTATGTTATAAGTATGTTATAAGTATGTTATAGGTATGAGAAAAGCCATGGTAAAACCTTTGGATAGAACCAGTACGGCGTGGACTATATTTGATTTGAACATGTTTACCTCATATCTGGGGAGTTTTTTCTGTCATATATAACATGAAATTCAGGAGCTAATTTAAAAAAAAAAAAAAAAAAAAAAGAATGAATGAAAGCTTTATTATCACCAAACCACCAGACTGGTTTGTATACTGTGGCCCATGTCCTGATGTGACCTGAACATAGCTGCAGACAGCCTGAGGGACACAGCTGTACGCTCCTGAACACAAGCTCTCACATGATTTCAACTACAGCCACTGTCTGAGAAGAATCATGAACAGGACTAAGAGTAATATGCTTCTGATCTTTTAGTCTCGTGTTTTTTTTTTCATCACTTCATCATTACTTGTTTGTGCAGGGTGGTGTAGCAGTAGGAGGACTTTGTACCTGATGCCCTACCTGTTAGTGAATGTCCACTAAGAAAATCACATGGTGACTATTTCTTTAACCCTGAATAGGGAACAACAGGATGTTGAAACGGTGATGATGCTGTTGAGTATTTTTTCTGTATTTTCTGTATTTTCACTATGTGCTTCTGTCCTGATCTATTATTATATCAGTGAGTAATAAGTGCCATCAGTATATTTACATGTGCACAATTCAAAGTAGAACATCATACTGTAATCATGGCACAGGAGTCTTCACACTGTCCAGCTCCAGTGTATGACCCTCTATCTGTGTGCTCTCTCTATGTTTGATTCCTTTAAGACAATACAGAGGTGTGGAAAACAAAACTGTTTTTGTGTACTTCTTTTACGTTAAAACATTTTAATATTACATTACAATATTACATATTACATTACAATATTACATTACATAACATATTTGATTTTTCATGTAGGCCTAGATATAATTGTGTAGACTGAATTAAATAATTTTAAAAACAATAAAAAGGTTAATTTTCATGATTAGGTAACACAAGATAAATATGCACATTCACCATGATTTGAACATGACAGAGTTATGTTTGTGATGTGAAAAGAATATGTGTAGACAAGTTTGGGTAAACAAGTTTCAAAACCTAAGCATCATTTTATTACATGCACATGCACTTTCCATGTTATTTTTCCACAAATTCATTGACTTTTTTGTGTCAGTGTAGACCGCAGAATACATTCATCATTCTTATCATTTCATCATTCTTATCATCGCAGAATACATTTGTCATTCTTATCATTTCAACAGTAACTGGTTTAAAAGTTGCTCAACTATAAAGCAACTTTTAAACCAGCTACTGTTGTTTTTAGCACATACTTCACACCACAGTGCCATGAGAGAGTGAGATGTGCGCCCTCTGCTGGCCACCGTGCAGTTCTGCATTCTTAGAAAGTCTCCACTATCCTCACTTTAACTCCTCCTTTGTCCTTCTCATGTAGCTGTTGGTTTGCATACTGACTGTGCTGTGTCAGGTTTCTCCTTTTGCACTTTTACACATTTTCCCTTTATTTGTTTTCTCACAACTGACTCCTCCCTCTCCTCCCCCCCTCCCCCCCCCCCCCCCCCCCCCTTTCAACCTCCCTTTCTCACACCAGCCTCCTCCCTCTCCTCCCCCCCTCCCTCCACCCACCCTCCCTCTTTCTCCTCTCCCTCCCCTCCCTCTATCCTCCCTCCCCTCCCCTCTCTCCTCTACTCCCTCCCTCTCATCTTACTCCTCTCTCTCTCTCTCCTCACTTCCCTCCCTTCGTTCCTTTCTCCTCTACTCCCTGCCTCTCCTCTTCCTCCACTCTTCTCACCTCCCTCCCTCCCCCTCTTTCCTCTCTCCTCTACTCTCTACCTCTCCTCTCACTCCTCTCTCCTCTCCTCCCTCCCTCCCTCCCCACTTCCTTTACTCTCTCCCTCCCTCCTCACCTCCCTCCCTTTCATCTTACTCTTCCCTTTCTCCTCTCCCCTCTTCTATCTCTCTCACTCCTTTCTCCCCCTCTCCTCCCTCCCTCTTACAGGTACCGCTTACTCCACCCTCCCATCCCTCTCTCCTCCCTTCCTCTACTCCCTCTTCTCTCTCCTCTTGTCAACTCCCTCTCTCTCTTCACTCTGTTCTTTTCTCCTCTCCCTCTCCCTCCCCCTCCCCTCTCCTCCTTTTTCTCCCTTTCTCCTCTAATCTCTCTCTTCTCCCCCTCTCCTCTCCTCCCTGTGCCCCTGCTCTGGGTTTTAGCTGGCCTCTCTCCTTGTATGGGCGCTCCTTGTACATTGTGGTATTTTTAGCTGGGGTTTGTGAAGTGGGAGGGACGCTGTGTAGGAGCTGTGGTCAGGTCCTGGTACTCCCTCCTTCAGTCTGGGATGGGAATCAGGAAGTGTGGACAGTGTTGACAAATGAAACTTAGTTGCTGTCTTATTACCAAAGTTATTTTTCTAAAGACCATATTGTAAAAGCAGCACTTTGTGAAAAATGACCACAGTGAGCTGTTTGCAGCTAATAATGTTTTAATAATAATGTTTAAATACAGACTTTCTCCTTCTGCAGTGTGACAGTCAGGTACTGCGGCTCCTGCTGTTAACAACTGTAATACTGATTTATTCTTAATTACAAAAACATTGGACATGATGGTCAAATTGTTTATGTTATAATTAAGTCATTTTTGGTTCTCAAGATGATTATCCAATCAGAAAGCAGAATGAGCCTCACATGGGCCTCTCGTCTGGGTTGCCAGTTTCAATGCAGGAATCCAGTTGGTTTAAACCTAAAATGCCTCTCTCTGATCTGAATGGTCACAATCTAAACCCCAGCACCTGCAGCCAATCATGAATCAGTGCTAGTGCAGCCTCTGCAGCTCAGTGAGAGAATTCTGGAGGTTCTGAGCTTTCACATGAGGCCTGTGCATATACTGGAAATGAGAAAAACTTGTATGTGTATCTGCAGGTTAAGGCACTGGCAACTCATGTTCAGTTATGATTGTTGTAGTACTGTTCAGTTATGATTCAGTTATGATTGTTGTAGTAACTGTAAGAGCCCAGGCTACATACAGTTCCTTTAAAAGCACTCTGGTTGTAAGGTGGTTTGAGTTTAGGCCTGATTTAGTCCTGATTTAGTCCTGGTTTATTCATGGTTTAGACCTGAGCTCCAAATGGTGTACAGAGACAAGTGTCTTACCCGAGGACACAATAGGAGTATGTACCCACAGCCGCCAACACAATATTAGATGGTGAACCTCTAAGGATATTAGTGATTAGACATGGTTGATTCAGTCCTGGTTCAGTCCTGGCTCAGTCCTGGTTCCATCCTGGCATAGCCCTGGTTCAGTCCTGGTTCAGCCTTGGCTCAGTCCTGGTTTAGTCCTGGTTCAGTCCTGGTTTAGTCCTGGTTTAGTCCTGGTTCAGCCTTGTTTAGTCCTGGTTCAGTCCTAGTTCAGCCTTGTTTAGTCCTGGTTCAGCCTTGGTTTAGTCCTGGTTCAGTCCTAGTTCAGTCCTGGGTTAGTCCCTGTCTTGTGGCTGTATTAGTGAGTGAGGAATGAGGAAGCGTGCTTGTTGAGTCAGAACTTGTCTTTCTTCCTGTTTTTTTCTGTGGACCTGGACGTGCTCCAGCAGGCATCCACTTCAGGAAAACAGAGCACCAGTCTGCTCCAAGGGCCCAAAATGGGAAATTGATACTCTGCAGTGACATGCTGGGGGGTAGGGGTTCTATATCTATGTATATGACAGAATGTTCAGCAGTTACTATGGTGACACAATGCACACATTAGCAAACACTGCCAAAAAAGTTTTAAAATAGTCTGAAACGCAAGAAAAAATACAAAATGAATTTAAACAACACATTTTCAGGAGCCTGTGATCAATACAAGCGTTCATAGTTCTGTTTAGGTGTTTGATTTTCAACAAAAAAGGTCAGAGTGATTAACTAAAAAAATGTTGGCTAATGCTATCATGTGACTGTAACGTTATGTGAGAGGGACTTCTTTAAGAGCACAAAATCAGCTCACCTTTTGCAGTTCCAACTAAGCCAGACCAGGTCAGATTATGTTAAAACAGAGCTCAGATTAAAGCCTAACTTGAGTAACAGAGCCTCAGACAGAACAGAGCCTACAGTTAACATCACACCTCCAGGGAATGTTGATGACCCTCATCCATTCATACACACAGACACTGAGGGCAAGGCGGGTTAAAGAACTCATTATGCAAAATTTACTTTTTTGAGCTTTTAACCATCTTATATTGGTACCTGGGATTGTACTTTTAATTGATGCATGTTTCATTAATCCATTAATCCAAAATCGTTTTCTCTAAACCCCAAAAATGCTCCGTTCCATTTTGTCTGTTTAGTTGCATCACAGGTAAAAATATTGGCTCCTCCTGCAGTTTTTACAAGAGGGGGTAGTATGCAAAATCAACTTTTTGGATCTTTTTACCACTTTACCATGTCATGATAACACATTTTGAAGTACGATATATTAGTGAAGAAAATATAGATGATAAATGTTAATACTGAATCCCATTATCCCACTGAGACGATCACCCTAAAGCAAGATTTACCCCCCAAAACTTCTCTATGTACAATATTGTTAATGAGCATACAGCTTCAACTCTCCAGCTCTACAAATCTTAAGAAAAGTACAAAAAAATAATAAAAAGTTCTCCACTAGTACAAATAAAAATTACCCACGATAGATATGGACCCCCAAAAATAATTGTTCCATGTCACCCATGCTCCCACGACAATTCTCCATAAATTTACAAAAACATGATACAAAACTGTACACAGTTTCACAAACCTGATGCAATGTGCAGTAGTTTCATTAGTGGGATGCATGCTGATTGTGTTGCAAAGGAAAGGATGACTCAGAGCGTCAAAAATAAAAGTGAAACTTATAAAACATGTTAATACGTTGTTTTTGGGAAAAAAAATAGCATTTTCAAAACAATAAAATGTTATGTGTTAGCAGTTAATACCCCACAGAAGTAAAATACCCCCTCTTTAAGCTCATAAACCATCACGGGATTTGTTCTATGGTCAAATTGTGTTCACAACAAACACATGGCCGTATTAGCATAGCATTCACAGGATAGTTATATTTAAGACTTAGATAAACATTTTAGCTATTTTTTCCTGATTTGACCATTTTGGTGAAGTGGTGTATAACTGGACTTCCTGGTTGGACATGTGGCATACGTAGAGGTAATTCCATAGATGTTACCTAGCAACCAAAATGTAAACAAGGGTCAACGCTCAATAGTTCTGATTAGACAAATAAACATTTTTGTTTGAATGTTGTTTTGAATATTTAAACTGTAAAAAATGTGTTCCTTGTGTGTAAATTGCATTACGGAGTGAGGTTATTGAAGGTCCCTTTCCACCCGCACTGCTGGTTTGGCAGGGCACGGGCGCTTAGCAATGCTGTCAATCAAACCTTTTGCTAACACTAGTGGGACTGACCTCGGGGAAAGAAGACATCTGAATCATATCTTGATTTATGAACAAAATAGTGAAATAAAAACTGGGTTAATACAAACATTTTAAGACCAAAATAACAAGTCTGACTGCAGCAGATACAGACAGAGGGGCAACAGTTTTTCAATGGATAGTGAATTGGAGTCAGTGTTGATGGAGCCGGAAGCGCACCCACGCTCACTTCCTGGAACTAGCAGGTTAGTTATGTTTAGAACTCAGCTCTACTCGTAATGTTTTGTTTACAAACTGCAAAACAAGGGCCAAAAATGGTGCTGGTTTTGCATCCCTTAACCCTGGGGTCTAATGTTGAAGAGCTGCTTTGGAAAATACCACCCCATGGCTGCATGTTCATCAGACAGGAGACAATAAACACTCAAAATAACCATCTATAGAGTATAAGTAATGTGATGACAAATATATCAGTTATTTAAATTATTAAGCACTCTTTAAAGGGCCCATATTACACTATTTTCTGACCTATGTTATAATGTTGTTTCCTCATCACAAACATACCTGGAGTTGTGTTTTGTTTCATTCACACATGTCTAACTAATGTCTAATGTATAGTACAATTTGTACACAAAGCAATTCAAAGTGCTTTACAGAATAAGAAAGAAACTCACAATACAACAAATCAAAACTAAATAATCATCGTAAAATTAAGATTAAAAGAGAAGAGTGCAGAATAAACACCATGCAGCACAGCTAAACAGCTATACGTTAACTAGATTGATTTGGATTATTTCAGCTCTGGAATTGCACATCTCTACTGAAAAATAAGGTAAAATGTAGCGGTTAACTTGAAAACTACCGCTTCATGACATCACAAGGTGGAACAGAGCATTTTGAAGCAAAACACAACTCCGGGTGTGTTTTTGAGGAGGTAACAACATTATAACATGGCTTAAAACTCACAAGAGTCAATTTTGCGTAATATAGGACCTTTAAATTTTAGTGTGAGATTGTCAGGTGAGTTGGTACAGCATCTACAATAATGAAGTTGATGTACTGGACTGTTAATGTGAAGAAAGAGTCCAAAGTCAAAGCTCTCCATTTTCTGCTCAATCTACGTTCCTACTCTCACTTATGGTCATGAGCTTTGGGTAATAACCAAAATGCTTCTCTCCAAAACAGGTTCTTCTGAAGACATACAAAGAAAAACAACAGCTCCTGTAGTTGGTGTGGTCCATGGTCCAAACCTTTTTAATGAGTTATTTCTACTTACATCCAGCAGTCATTTTGAGAGTCATATGGAATATAATGTACCTGAATTTGCCTGATGATAAACAGCATATATTTTGCTTGGTAAATCCAGACTGATATCTCTCTGTATTTTTTATACAGATTGATATCAGTCTGGTCCCCGCGCCCTCCATTCCCTCTCAAGATCAGCCAAATCAGATTAGTTTTTTGTCAGTGACGCATGTGAAATGAAGGAGCTCATTGGTCACCTATGATTTACAAATAAAATCTAATTTCTCTCACCTCAGATTAAAAGAATTTGGTGCTTCTTACATTAATTCTGCAGAAACCTGCCATGTTTTTTAGTCCCCTGTGATATTTTTTTCTTTTATTTTTTCTGATACGGACAGACCATGTGTGTTTCTGATTGGCTAATCCACCTGTCAATCACACCCATCTGAAAACGTGGCGTTTCACCAGTGACCAGACTCACATCTTTGTGAAGTATTGAAGAGGTGTGTATTCTGGATCTCAGGCAAGCATATATCAGAACATTTTGGAATCCAAAATAATGTTCTACATCCCATAGATTTTTAGTCAGTCTTTATTTTAGGTCAGTGTGCCTCGTATTCATGGCATTAATATCTACAGATTTAATAGCACGAATTACCACAGCAATGCACATTTCTCTCCACATTCCAGTAAAATTTTTTTAGAAGCACCATAAAACATGAGGCCAGTTTTCATGACAAAACTTATTATTTCTGTGGAGTGCAGATCCCTGCTTACAAAACTCATTTATACAGAATCTATTCAGAATTCTATTCAGGGACCTTTGATTATTGGACTAATGCCAAAAAAGGTCTTGGCAAAAGTAACCAATGTGTTGCATGAGTAGAAGCAGGTAGGCACCATCTGACATCTAGCCTAGGGCACCAAAAGAGCTGGGGCCGGCACTGCTACTGTACAGAGAGTCTGCTGTCTGCTGATTACCACTTTATCTGAGCTGGGTGTGGGCTTTGATAAGTCCAAATAAGCCTGACTGTATCCAACCTGCTTCCTATACAGTCTTCAGAGCACTAGGGAAAGCCAGGGTTAAAAGTTTTGATATAGGTCTAACAGACCTAGGTGGTATTCAAGAGTTATTCAAGTTATTGAAGGACCTTGATTAAGGACAAGTGAATAGGCTGTGTTCACGTTTTAGAATGTGAAGATGTCATAATGTGGAGGGCAGGGGCCTATGTAACTCTATTGGAGACTCACTGTTTTTGAAAAAAATCTCCAAACGTATGATCCACAAATATTGCATCATATATATCATATTTGTTTAGTATTGGCTTCACAAACTTGTCATATTAATCTTATGTTTTGTTTTTTCATATATTTAAGTTGAGTTGAATTTAGTCCCAGGACTGATATATTGTATAAGCAGCTCTTGAAATAAGTCTGCTGTGTACTGTCTATCTAATTATAAAGTGTTAATTGTCCAAGAATCAGGTAGTGCATGTTGGCAGAGACCAGAGCAAAACTCTGCTCTGGTCTCTGAGAGTTGTGAAAAGCCCTTAGGCTATAAACTGTAATTAGGATGCTCAGAATGCATAAGGTAAGTGAGGAATAACTTTGGACCACTGCAAGCTGTTTAAAATAAACTAGTTCTGTTTCTAACAGACAGTAAAAATCAGGTACAGCGCCTTTTAAAGTCCTTTTAACTGACAACAACCATGTCTTCGGGATTGAAAATTGGCACCACATTCTAAAGCCATTAAGAAAGAATAGTTTCAGTTTGTCTGTTTACACAGGCAGGGAAGACGTTGAACTTGTGCCAGTTCTTGTTTCATTTGGCTATGCCCAATGATTACAAAAAACAAATCTGGAATCTGGCAGTTAAACAACAAATTCTGTCATAGAAAACTGACCTGTTTTAAACTATGGGCAATCATTCATTAAAAACATTGACCTGGCTCTCCATTTGACACAAAAACTGAAACTCCTCACCACGTATTCTGTTTAATCTTTGCTCATCTTCGGGAGTCCCTCTAGTGTCCACCAGTCAAAGCTCTGAGCCTTGTCCAGACCTGCTCGTACATCACAGACCCACTGTCACCCGCCCAGCCGCTGTTGCCGCGGTAACCGGCCTTATGTGCGAGCTCCCGTTACCATGTCGACACAACAGACCCCCATTCCCAATCTGCTCCTTCCAAAGGACAAGGACAAGGCCGGATCAAAGCCAGACTAAAACCAGATCTGAGGACCAAATATTCAAACTACAAAACCAGGACTACAGGAGACCAAACAGACTGGAAAAAAAGACTGCTTAACAACCACCTTCTCTCCTCCACCCCTCCTCCCTTCTCTCTCCTTTCATTTTCTGTGCATTTTTCAAACCAAATCCCTGCCCTACGATTGGCCGTCTCCATGCTGACATCATCGGAGGGCGTGCGTGCGAACCTACCAATCCGCTCGCCCTCTGCAACCTCTCAACCCCCTCTGGCTTTTTTCTATACATTTTTCAAACATGAATATTCACTCCGCATGCCCTCCCCTCCCTCCTTTCCCAAAAAATCCCCAACCCCCCTCCTCCCTCTCTCCTCCCTCCTTCCCAGTCGTCTTGCATCTCCTGCATCCCCCCCCGCCATACGATCCGCTTCGGCTTCAGATCCAAGATGGCGGCGGCTTCGTGTGTTAGCTTTGTATGGTGCACAATAGCCCCCTCCCCCCTCCTCACACACACACACACACACACGCACGCACACACACACACACACACACACACACACATTGAAAGGCAGGCTGCAGCAAAGCACTACCACTTCAGAGGCTCCTCACACAGAGAGGCAGGGAGGCAGGCGGACATTTTGAAACGCGACCACATTGTTAGTCCCGGCGCTAACGCTAACTGTTTGAAAATGTCGAGCTAGCTAGCACTCGTGTGAGATGTGTTAAACCGAGAGGAGAGAGGAGGGGTGGTTTTAAAGGAGCGGAGTCGGAGGGCGATATAACCTAGCGAAACATGACTAGAGCAAAATGATGGTTTCATGTTTCTAGATATGTGTTGGTCTGGGTTGTGTTCATGGTCTAGAATTTGAGGATGTGATCATTTCAGATGGAGGGCAGGGGTCTGTATAACTCTATGGGAAATTTACTGCTTTTGAAAGAAATATCCAAATTTATAATCCACAAATGTTGAACCGTATCATTAATTGTTTGGGATTAGCTCCATAAACTTGCCATATTAATCTTATGTCTTAAAGTCCTTTCAGCTAACAACAATCACATCTCTGGGGTTAATAATGGCACCATTTCTGAAGCTATAGATTCACTTTTGTTTGAATTCAACCATAGAATTCTGACCTTCCCTCCATCTCTATTTTAACCTAGGTATTCTAGAATAAGGTTGTCAAAAGTATTGGAAATCAGATACCAATCCATGCTAAAATCAGTATCAAAATTAGATATTCATTTGAGCAGGTATCGATGATGAAAAAGTGATATTGATAGGACAAAAATGAACCTTTCTTGAATAGCTTTAGAATGATCTTGAGCTGTATCAGAACAAGTATAAGACACATAGACTAGTATACACCCATGGACCAGGGAGGGACTGTAGGATTACACAGATATAAAGCCACATGGTAATATAAAACAAAGTACTACGATTTGATGTTGAAAATACTATCGTCTAAAGATAAAGCGTTTCTCATCTTTGCATTGGAATCGGTATTGAGTGTCGAGTCTATTCCTTAATATTGAAACTGAGTTTGAGATACTTACAGATGTAGGTGATGTTTTCATTATATATCCAAAAGGTAAATTGACAAAATGTTGAACCCGGTCATTTCTACTGGTGACTAGACTCAAGAACTCACTGTATTACAACAAAAACGCTGCGTTAAACAATATTTACACTAGCTGCCTCCATCTGTATTAATATGATTGGTCTATAGAATGTTGTGATGTCGTCTGAAACACAGCACTTCCTGTATGGATTACGTTATTTCCATTATTTCACCTTATCTGATTAACATGTGATTACTATTAGTGTAGTTACTAAACACAGCACTTCCTGTATGGATTACGCTATGTCAAACTCAATTTCGATACTAAGGAATAAACTCAATACTCAATACTGATTCCAATTCTACAATGATAATGAGTTACTGTACTAAAATGTCAAACTCAATTTTGATACTAAGGAATAAACTCAATACTTAACATAGATTCCATTTCTACAGTGATAATAAAAAACACTCTTTGGACAATAGAATGTGATTTTCAATATTAAATGGTAGTACTTTCTTTAATATTCCCATGTGGTCTTATATCTGTGTAATCCCTCAGTCGTCCAGTAGGTTCCATAGTGGTACATGGGCGTGTACTAGTCTATGTGTCTTATACTTGTTCTGATACAACTCAAGATCATTCTAAAGATATTCAGGAAAGGTTCATTTCTGTCCTGTAAATGTGACTTTTTTGATACCAGGTCAAATGCTAGTTCAGATACTAGTTTTAGTATGAATTAGTCTTTAATTTTCTATACTTTTGACAAACCTATTTACTATATACAGTACTTGATATGTATATTTACAGTACCTCATGTACGAACCACAATTGTCTCCACTTTTTGACCATTATTTGTACAGTGCACTCTTGGTCTGGAGTCCCAAATTGGAGCATTACCCAATTTTAGGTTGAAGCAACAACCCTCTGTTGCTAACGACTTTGCCATTGTGGTGTTGCCAGTACCATAGAAATCCCCCATCTTAGTGAAAGATTAATGGCCTTATAAAGTCCCTTCTTAGACCCAGCCTATGACGACTGGAAAGGCAACTTGGATTGTAATGGCTCAGACTTGATCCCATTACAATGTTGTTTTCTCCCAGTAACACTCCCTGAAGTTGTGTTTCGTTACATTCACATGTTTCAGTGTTTTAGTATCTTTCCTTCACCTTCACCAAACTTGTTTCAGTGCTCAGTTTGCCTCTCTTAACAGCCCAGTTCCTGATTTTTGAGCAAAATGTCTCTCGCCCCAGTACAGATATATTGTATAAGGAGCTCTTGAGGTCAAAATAAGGAAGTGTAAGTTAGCATGCTAGTTGCTGTTAGCTTTATTGTCACGGCAAAGTTCCTCTCTGTGTCTGAGAGGTTTTCTTATAAACTCATCTTGGTGAATAATTAGAATGCTCTGAATGCATAAGGTGACTGAGGAACAACTTTGGACCATTGCAAACTGTTTAAAAATGAACTAGTTCTGTTTTTCACGTTTTTAAGACGAGGTACAGCGTCTTTATCTTGTATTTACCTTGTCACAAACTGCTCTCCTTTTCACCGTGGATGAGATGCAGACCTAGCGTCCTCTGCTAGCATTGCATGACACATTTCTTTAGAACAATGCTACTACTACTACTACGAACTCAAATATTTTCTATACACATAAACTATTCTAAGTTATACAACAGGAAATACAAATGTTTCCTATGTGGTTTGAAAAGCCTGAAAACCAGACTAATAGGGCTGAAAGAATGCGATTTATGTTTTAAAGGTCTCATATTACACAAAATTGACTCTTTTGAGCTTTAAGCCATGTTATAATACTGTTACCGCCTCAAAAACAGACCTTGAGTTGTGTTTTGTGTCATTCATTCATGTTTGAGTAACCCTTTATTATTAGTGTCTACATCTCCATAGCTCAAAATGCTCTGTTCCACCTTATGATGTCATGAAACGGTAGCTTTAAAGTTAACAGCTGTTTTGAGCCTCTACAATACTCTAGAGTAACCATAAATTGCCTTTTAAAAATGTTTTTGTTTGACCTTTTATTGAGTTGAGATTGCCACAGAAAGTCTACAATATCTTCTAGTGCACATAGACGCGAAAAACATTTGAAGCTACTATAACAGTAGCTTCAAAGTTTGGTAATTCCAAGGTTGCAAATTTTCAAATGATCCTGGTGAAGGTGTATGGAGTTTAAAAACACAGTATTACCACTTAATGACATCACAAGGTGGAACCAGCAAACTAAATATGCAGGATTTGTGTGTTAAACATGTGTGAATGAACCAAAACACAACTCCGGATATGTTTTTGATGAGGAAACAACATTATGCCATAGCTCAAGAATTTGCATAATAATGGGCCCTTTAATCATAGGATTCGGCTCAAAGTTGACATTTTAATCCCGTCTAGAAGAACTGACAAAAAGAATGAAATCTGAACTGACAAACTAATACGAGAATCGCATTTCAGAACATGTTTGTACAGATCTAAACTACTGGGTTAGCAGTTTGTATACAGAATAAGACAGGAGAGTTTGTTGTTTGTGGAGGAAATGATGGTACTTCAAAAACTGCAGACTTTGAGGTTTGCTAATAGCGTTCATTCAAATTGCGATTCATCTTGCAGCCCTACATGACTGAGACTTGAGCATTAAGGAGCAGCAGGGGACTTGGACCTAAGAACTGGGGAGTGGACTCAGAGCGTGTGATGTTTTGGGCTGCTTCACAAACAGCTCTATGATGTCATCGTGTTATTAGAGCCACACCCACAGGAAACTCTTACACACCAGAGTATACCACCGCAGTGTTTCGCTCAGCGGCCAGTGAACCGGCTTTACTCAAACACAACTGCACACAGGACTCAGTGTTTGTACAGCAGAACTACGCCAGTACTGGGGCAGACTGACAGAAAAGTGGCTACCGTTCTGCGCCGATAGCTACTTTGACCAACGGTGATCGCACTAGCATGTTTGAACAGGGAAAGTGGATTACGTGTCCTGCCCATGTTTCACAACAATAGCATGGGAGTAGCCGAAGTAGCACTGTAGATATTTTTATGGCTAATGACCTAAGAAATAAACAAACTAACTAACTAGCGTAAAAGTGTAGTGACCTCTTTCCAAATGCATTTTAAAGGTGTACTATGTAGCATTTCAGATGGAGAAATGCATCCACCGCTTGTCTCCATGGAGATGTTATTGTGGTAGCTGGAATGTTCCACAGTATGGCATTAAACTTATGTATCTTCTATTTATTCAGTTAAAGGTGTGTTTTTTTTAATGTGTTTTTTATTCAACAATAACTTGAACAAAAACAAAACACACACACACATTCAGATTCTTTTCTCCACAGATCTGACCTGTAACTTGGCCTGCTTGTCTCCATGGACATAGATACGTTTAAAGGGATACTGTGTAACATTCTGGACAAATCATCTTTAAAGGGCCTGTACCCAATTTGTTTCCATGTATTTGAGCAAAAATTAAAATGAACTAGTTCTGTTTTTCATGTTTTTAAGACGGTAAAAATCAGGTACAGTGCCTTTAAAAATCCACATTTTTTCATCTCTGATCATTTCTAATAGTGACAGTCAAGGTCCAGTATTTATCCAACTACACCACAACATCTGCAGATTAACTAGAGACACATTTATCAACATATAATTTCCTGTCTGAATCTAACTGAATCTAATATCACCTCCTTCCTAAAAAGCAAAAATTCACACGGACATTTGGAGTTGTCCTGAGCCTGCAGCGGGACAGACGGGAAATGAGTTTAAAGTTAAAGCACAGAGGCATTTCCTGTTTGTCCAGAACTAGTACCATCTGAGAGCATCCCAGTTCTGGAGCAAGAATGTAAACAAATGTTGCATATTTAAAATAGGGCTGTCAAAATGATCGAAAATCAGATAGTAATCAATATTAAAACTTGTATCGAAACTAGATTTGAGCAAGTGTCGATACTAAAAAATTCATATTCACAGGACAGAAATGAACCTTTCCTGAATAGCTTTAGAATGATTTTGAGCTGTATCAGAACAAGACAACAATTTAATGTTAAAAATCACATTCTATTATCTAAATAAACAGTGTTTTATTGGAATCGGTATTAAGTAGCTATACCAGATGTCTAAAAACTTAAAAAAAAACAACAGCCTAGTTAATTTTAAAGGGTTTGCAGTGGTCCAAAGTTATTCCTCACTTACCTTATGCATTCAGAGCATCCTAATTATTCACCACTATGAGTTTATAACTCTCAGAGACCAAAGTGGAGTTTTGCCGTGACGGTAAAGCTAACAACAACTAGCTAACTTATTAGATGCAGACAGCACGCAGCAGACTTATTTTGACCTCAGGAGCTGCTTATGCAATATATCTGCACTGGGGCAAGACACATTTTGCTCAAATAGACAGGAAGAAATCAGATACAGGGCTTTTAATCAGTATAATGGACAAGTTTTGGTCTTTGCTTCATGTCCAACTCATGCATCTAAATGCAGAGTAAACTTAAGGAGTCTATCACCCAGTTTGCACTGCATCTTCTTAACCGGAACCAGGTACTTTCTTAGTACCTGCTCAGCCCGGGTACTAACCAGCCCAAGCAGGTACTAAACTGTTCTAACTGTCAGAGTGCTGGTGGAATCCATGGTCACCACAGAGGTTCGCAGTCTCCACGGCTACAGTACCAGATTCTAAACAGTAATGGAAACGCAACTAGGCCAAGCAGGGCCGAGTAGAGTAGGGCTAAGTAGGGCTGGTGGAAACGGGCCATATCTTCCTATATTCCACCAGTTCATTAATTGTCAGAAATTATGATATGGTTGTTCAGTACGTAAAATCTTTTTTTTTTTTTTTTTTTTTTTTACCATGTTATAACGTTGTTCCCTCATCAAAAACATGCCTGAAAAGCTTTTAGATGTCATCCATGCATGTTTGAGTATTTTAACAATCTCTCCCAGACCCTTTTTGAACCCTCCTTACGGTTGGAGCTAAGATTCTGTGCAATACTCAGCCCACAAGACAGTTCTCCATAAATATACAAAACTGTACACAACATTTGACAAAGAGAGCGAAGGGAGGGGTCTCAGAGCGTCAAAACGAAAGTGAAAATAATTAAACGTTAATATCTTGTTTTCGGTGAATATAGCATTTTCAAAACAATAAAAGGTAACATGGTGATCTAAATATGTTATGTGTTAGCAATTAATATCCCACAGAAGTAAAATACCCCCTCTTTAAGGTAAGAGGCCTCGGGATTAAGAATATATATATACACAATGTTAAAAGTGAACTGAAACTGAACTGAAATAGAACATAGAACAGCTCCAACTATGGGCAGTGGAATTATACTGTCTATTTAAATCTATTTAAAGCTGCTCTATGTCACTTTTCCAATGTAGCCTCCACCACCTGCTTGTTTCCATGGAGATGTTATTGCTTTGCCTAGAATGCTCCACAGCATGGCATTAAACCTACCTGTCACCATGGAGACAAGCTGCAGGTGCCACAAGGTTGAGAGGTCACCCTGCTCATGATAAGGAAGCACGTTTTTCAATGTATTTTTGAGCAATAAAAACACTAAAATAAAAGCCAAGTAGTTTAATGCCATACTGTGGAACTTAGATTTTTTTCTTTGATAGATTTATAGTTGTCATTGCCACATTTTGATATTTATTTGATCAAACCTCTGTGTTTGTTCCATGATATGTCAATTTACCAAAAATAGTGACACACACTTTAGGTTTCCAGGCTTTGTGGGGACATTACATTGACTTACATAAAACTACTTGATACTGATCCTAACCTTAACCATAATTACTACTCATCTAACCCTCACCTAAACGATAAACCCAACTCAGATTAGGTTTGTACAGATTACAGTCCTCACAATGTGATTAATACCCGCTCTCAAGGATGTCTTTAGTACTTGTGTTTACAGGAGGACGACCCTGAGTCTGTGCTGGCGCCACCTACTGGACTCACACTCAGGCCAAAGCAGACACATAAAGGGTTCAATTTCACTGTAACACAACACCACAGGGCAGAGAAAGGGAAAGGAGAGGAGACAGAGAGAAAGGGAGATGAGAGGGAGAAGAGAGGGAGAGAGGGAGGAAGAGAGACAAAGACAGAGAGGGAGAGGAGAGAAAGAGAAGGGGAGAGGACACAGAGAGAGGGAGAAGGGGAGACAAAGAAGGAGTAGGAGAGAAGAGGGAGGGAGAGAGGGAGAGAGAAAGAAAGAAAGAAAGGGGAGCGAGAGAGAGAGAAGAGAAAGAGAGGGAGGGAGAGAGAAGGAGAGGGAGAGAGAGATAGAGAAGGAGGGTATGAGAAGGGGAGAGGAGAGAGAGAGGGATTGAGAAACAGAGGGAGAGAGAGGGAGAAAGAGAGAGAGAGAGGGAGGGTAGAGAGAGAGGGGGAGAGTAAGGGAGGGAGAGACAGAAGGAGAGGGAGGGAGGGAGAGGGAGAAAGAGGTTGAGAGAGTGAGATAGGAGAGAGCCCGTAGGGGGAGCCAAGAGAGAGAGGGAGGGACACACAGACAGAGGACAGTCAGAGAGAAAAAGGAGAGAGGGAGGGAGAGACAGATAGACAGAGGGAGACAGAGAAGAAGGGGGTGCAAGGGAGGAAAAAGAGAGAAAGAGAGGGAGGGGGTCAGAGGGAGAGAGAGAGACAGAGGAGAGAGAAAGGAGAGAGAGAGGACTTTTGACTTTTAACAATACATTTATTATGTCACTTGTCATACAACCCTACAAACACAACCACACATACATCACATGAGAGAGTGAAGGGCAGAGAGAGAACGGGAGAGAGATAAAGAGAGAGAGAGAGAGCATGGGACAGAGAGGGGAAGTGCAGGCTGCAGCACAATCTCACGTGCGCACACATAGACACACGTGCACACTCGCTCATACATGCACACATGTTAGGTTTCCATGCTTCTTGGGGACATTCCATTGACTTCCATTCATTTCCTGGAGACCAACCTAACCTTAACCACAGTCCTTAACCTAAACCATAACCTATTTTAAACCGTTGTTGAGCTAATAATAAAGGATTTACGTCACGAGGGCCTGTTTTTTGTCCCCATAAGAGAGACAGGTCCCCATGATGTGAGTGTGTGTAGATCAGAGTCCCCACACTGCGATAGATCCCCGCACATACACAGCTGTAGCAGAGACAGACAGTAAAGGGCACATGAGAGGTGAGGAGTCAGCAGCAGCACAAACAGAGACACAGGCGCCGGGTCTGTATGAGAGTATATGCGGGGCTATGACGACATCTGGTGGACAAAAGAGGAATGACAGGACTTTATCATAGACCATTGATTTTCAACCAGTACCAGTGTGCGGCTGAACACTGGTGAGCCTTGATGTATAGCCAGGTGTGCCTTGTGGTGAAGTTCACTCCCAGTTAAAGAGGGGGTATTATTACAGCCTCCCTACGGTTAGCTGTAAGATTCTGTCCAATGCTCAACCCACAAGCCTACATCACCCATGCTCCCACACGACAATTTTCCATAAATATACAAAAACAAAATACAAAACTTTACACAGCAACTTGACAAACCTGACTAGATGTAGCAGTAGATGCACGCTGATTGTGTTGTGATAGTGCTCTGAAGGGAGAGTGACTTAGCGTAGGGAGCAAAGGCAGGGGAGACTCAGAGCTTCAAATACAAACGTGAAACTTTTCGCCGAATATAGCATTTTCAAAACAAGGTAACATGGTGATCCAAATTTATCATGTTTTAGCAGTTAATACCCCCTCTTTAAGTTAATTCACACATGCATTGTCTTCAGCAACATCTGAACCAGTTGAGAAAGCAACTAGAAAGGACCAGACACAAGGGCAAGGAAGATATCCACACCGTTTTTGTTCTAAATGGTGTAATTTGGTCATGTTTTAGTGAGTGATGTGCCGTGGAATCTTTGTAACCAAAAAGGTTCACTCAAAAAAGGTTGAAAAACACTGCAATAGCACTTCCACAGGCGGCCATGCAAACAGCATTAAACAAAATGAATAAAATATATATTGACCCTGAACTTTGTGCCAGTTTTTGTTTCATGTGTATAGACCCAGTAAATACAGAGATGTTAACCATAAATCAGGTCTACAGTACTGACGCAATAACACATTTAACCCTGACACGGGTAATCATGTTTAAATAAGGCCAATTTACAGCTCAGGTCAGTGGAGAGGCATGCCCACTCACAGTATAATCCATGATTTTTAAAGGTATTATCTAGCAGTGTGATCAAAATTGATCGCAAAAGCAGTGTCCAGATGATCACCACTGAAACCATCTTGACATTGAACCACTACAGGACGAATGAGAGAATTCACTGTTGTATTATCTAGTAATAAAAAAAACATGTACATTTATAAATGAAGATAGATACGTTTAATCTCATTATAACTCATCATTTCAGACCAAGCAATAAAATCTCAATAAAAACAAGCAGGTGATGGACTTTCCATATGCAAATACTAGCTCTAGTACTGTGCTGTAGGCCAAACTTCCTTTTCAAAGCCTGATCTTGTCAGATCTCAGAGGTTAAACAGGGCTGGGCCTGGTTAGTATTTGGATGGGAGACCACTGCGAATACCAGGTGCCACAGACAGGCAGCAGTGGCAAAACTGTTGTTAGGCAAGACACTTCACCCACATTGCGTGTGTGAGTGTTGGTGGTGGCTGGAGGGGCCGATGGTGCAGTTTGGCAGCCTCGCTTCCGTCAGTCTGTGGCTACAGTAGTTTCTTACCACCACCAAGTGTGGAATGAATGAATAATACAGGAAATTGTTAAGAGACTTTGACCTCTGAAGCTCTAGTCCTGTGCTGTAGACCTCTGAGGCTCTAGTCCTGTGCTGTAGACCTCTGAGGCTCTAGTCCTGTGCTGTAGACCTCTGAGGCTCTAGTCCTGTGCTGTAGACCTCTGAGGCTCTAGTCCTGTGCTGTAGACCTCTGAGGCTCTAGTCCTGTGCTGTAGACCTCTGAGGCTCTAGTCCTGTGCTGTAGACCTCTGAGGCTCTAGTCCTGTGCTGTAGACCTCTGAGGCTCTAGTCCTGTGCTGTAGACCTCTGAGGCTCTAGTCCTGTGCTGTAGACCTCTGAGGCTCTAGTCCTGTGCTGTAGACCTCTGAGGCTCTAGTCCTGTGCTGTAGACCTCTGAGGCTCTAGTCCTGTGCTGTAGACCTCTGAGGCTCTAGTCCTGTGCTGTAGACCTCTGAGGCTCTAGTCCTGTGCTGTAGACCTCTGAGGCTCTAGTCCTGTGCTGTAGACCTCTGAGGCTCTAGTCCTGTGCTGTAGACCTCTGAGGCTCTAGTCCTGTGCTGTAGACCTCTGAGGCTCTAGTCCTGTGCTGTAGACCTCTGAGGCTCTAGTCCTGTGCGGTAGACCTCTGAGGCTCTAGTCCTGTGCTGTAGACCTCTGAAATTCTAGTCTTGTTGTGGGGATTTATTCAAGAAGGGATGAAATATATAATTTTATTCCACTTAAATAGATTTGGCTTTTGAAAAATTAGTTAGTATATTTGACATTTGTAGTTAAAAACATTGGAAAACTGCAAGAAGTGCACCATGAGACATAAACACACACACACACACACACACAAAAAGAACAAAAAACAACCACATAAACAATCTACAGTCATTACAGACAACATATTGACACAACTAGACAAAAAGAAATTGTAACTGTGTATTTCAGAATGATGAAAAATTAGAACTGTTGCCATAGCAACTGAAGATTTAAAACAAACAATTATGTCTTTTGAATGGTCAAAAGTCCTCAAAATGTCAGCTATAACAGGAAGCTGAAACCCATGAGTATCCTTGCCAAGCGGAAAAAAAATACTGATAAGCATTTTACTTTTTTCCAAATGGCACTTTTGGCACTGTTTTTGCTATGAACACAGTTTTGAGTATCATATTGTACCTTTAACTTGTCTGACTCTGCAGAGTTCCAATACAAAGTCACCACAGTTGTTCTTCTTATTCCAGCTAATTCAAAAGTATAACTATAGTATAATGTTTCTACAAACTATTGTTTCTAACCTCATTTGAACTGCTTCACTCCATAGTGTCCATGCTGCTCTCCTGATACATTTATTTGTGTACCATGGTTAGTTCACCCAGCACTGATTCGAAATACTAAGAAAATGTCCCAAAGCATTTGAATGTTTTAATGTAACTTTCTTGTGATGTGTTATGAATGTATTTATTTATATTTTTATTTCCATAACCATGCACTTCCTACAAAAATATGTAGTGCTTTTATAGATCATTTCTTAATGCTTCATTGTGTAACTTTCTGGAAGTCGCATGTAGGCATAGGACAATATTGAAATTTGGTGTCACAATTATCAAAATGACCAAATTTAATATTATGAATAGGTTCTATATTTAAACAACTGTTATAGTATTGTACTGTGTTGTAAGCGAAAACAACACTGATCTAGCAGAAAACATTGTGGAGAAGTAATTTTTTTCTGCACATTCTGGTGATATAAAGGCGATTATCTTTGTTGGCGATTAACACGATTATATAAAATGTCCCACGAACGATTACTGTCCACACTTTTTATCATGATAAACGATATTATTGTTGTTATCGTCTCATCCCTATTCGCATGTCACCTGCATGATTCAAAATTAAAGCCATACGTCTGAACATTCTCCATGGAGATAGTTTTATGCACTACAGTGGAAACAAGCAGAAGCAGGCCCTTCTCCAGGCCAAGTAAGAGTCAGGTTTGTGGAGATGCAAGCCCGCTCACAGTAAGGACGCATGTTTTTAAATGATATTTTTGAATATTTTTAAATTTATTTTTCTTTTCTTTATGATAAATAGGGTTTTTTCTGTTACTAATTTGTCTTTGCGTGCTATATTGTGTAAGTGTGTGTAAGTGCTATACTAATAAACTTGTCTTTTTTAGTGCAATAAAAACACGCTTTTATTGTAGCCTATATTTCTGCTAAAAGTTACACAGTTGGGCTTTAATTATCAAAATCAGCATTCTATAAAATGGTCATGCTTCTGGGTGTTTAAAATATGCACGACTGATCTGAATTCAAACGTGAAAAAAACTATTCATCTCTAACCATAACGATACCTTCTCAGCTCTGTTCATAAAAACACAGCATTTTCACATCATTTTACACTGCAGCCTATGAGCTTTCAGTATTTCCTCTGTCACTGTAATCCTGCTCTGTGATTGGCCGCTGCCCACCTCCTCCTGACCATACCGCTCCATGTATGGTCAGACGTCTTCTCGGGTGTGTGTTCCGGGTTGCGCGTCCCTGTCAGTGCGTTTGACCCTCCTCACACCTGGATCACACCTGGACTGTCCTGGCCGGGCGCTCTCAGACTCTGCAGCAGGTCAGTGGGTGGGTGGGGTAGGTGCTTGTTTGGGAGGGTGTCTGCGGAGGGATAGAGAGTTGGGAAAAAACAGGGTGATGGGCTCATGGTAACAAGACAAGTCTGAATTTGTCCGTCAAAATACCTGCCCCCGAGGAACAAGTTTCAACAATGCTTCCTGGTCTCCTACTTAGACTTAAAATGAGTTACATAGTTTTTTTTCTGACTGATCACTTAAACTACTGTTACTTATTGACAGACTGCATTGTTACGTTGGGTTTATCTATCCTGCCCTGAATGCCATTTGCCCAGCCTGGTTTTTATTGTAGGTTAAAGGTGCACTGCGTAACTTTTCTGGTAAAGGGAACACCTGCTGGTTGTCTGTATTGAGACGCCATTGCTTTGCTCGTAATGTTTCACAGTATGATAGTGAACTTATTTATTTGCATGGAGACAAGTAAGTGAGGCCATCAGGCCAAGTCAAAGGTCAGATCTGTGCAGAGGCGACCCCGCTCACAGAAAGAATGCATGTTTTTCAAGAAAATAGAAACAAGTGAAGAAATGCTATATAACTTTAATGTCATACTATGGAACATTCCAGGCATAGCAATAGCATCTCCATGGTGACAAGCAGGTTACAGACTTTATAGTGCATTTTAAAAGGTGGTGTGATAGAAATGTATGTGTACTCATTGTGTAAATGAAGAGACCCAGACCAGACATTAACATGTGTGAAGGTTCTCTCCCATCCTCCAGGAAAGCCTTTGTTGTATTATTTGTCCTCAGGTGTAAAAGTTTATTATCTCATGGGTGTGAAACAAAAGTCACTGCTTTGAAATGTATGTAGCTTTGTCATTCTGCTATAATAAATACTGAGAACTCAGACAAAGGGAGACTAAGGTCCGGGGGACAGATGCTCTGGGAGAGAGACTTGGGACGCCGGGAAACTACCAGTCTGTGGCCAGGGCAGGTCTGGGCCCTGTACAGTCCGTATCTGCTGTCACAAAGAATAAACCTTTTTTGTATTTCAAAACTCACTGGGCTTCACAAATGGATTACTTCTTATCAAGAATTATAATTTTCCCACAACAATAATGGTGTCAGAAGAGTGGGATCTACGAGTGGTCATCCAGAACACAGTGCAGGTGGAATTTTGTCTTTCTTTTGGTTTCTGTCCTGATGCATGGAGCTTTCAAAGAAGAACATGGATGGACCTTTGTTTTCTGTCCTGGATTTGAAAGTTTTACTTGGTGAGCTTTTGCAATACAGACTTTATTTCATTTGAAAGGGAAATCTTCATCTACAAAGACTGGTAAATCAAAGGAAAATGTATTTTGGAGATGCAAAATGTTTAACTGGAATTCTCATTCTAAACATACCCAACAGCTTTAGTTCTGATCCTTTACCATTTTTGATTAATCTCGCAAAAGCTAAAATTCCCATATTTCTATTACTTGATTGGCCTTTTTCAGTCTTTTTGGCTCCAAAATCTCATGTGTGTACCACCATGCTGCTATAACACCAAAAGGGAGATAAAATCCCAATAACAATAGCCCTCCCCCACTCCTGATTTCCTCACTTTTGGGACACGGTTGATAAACCACTCATCCTTTTAAGCCACTGAAACTAAGCCATTGGAAGTTACGAATGCTAAACAACAACAATGGCCCTCCCCCACTCCTGATTTTCTCACTTTTGTGACACAGTTGATAGCCCGATCATCCTTTTAAGCCACTGGAAATAAGCTATTGGAAGTTATGAGTGCTAAAACATCTAAAATGGGGAGAAAAACTTCAAGGGAGTATTCCCCTCCAAGAGGCCCCATTGTTGATTTTATTAGAAGAAAACATGGAAATAAGAGGTCTTCAGAATTTGGTGCATTCAGTTTAAAAAATGTTCATGCATTGGAAAACAAATTATATGAGATAGAAGTCGAAATGAGAGAAATAGTAAAATTTTTGATTAAAAAATTAGAAAACATTGAAACTTACAAGGAATGTTTAAAAATATGGAAAGACGAAGCTGAAGACAAAATCAGAAAAACTGTGCACAAGCCTCTTCTCTTTGAAGATGCAACTGAAATGTGTGAACTGAAACCGCCCCACTCGCAGAGTTCTTTGTCTCAACAGTTGACTGTACTGAAGTTTGACCCAGATCTGAACAACCCCCATCCAACCTGTCTTTCTGATCCTTCACCAAATAACTCTACAACACAGGACAATAATGGACATGTGCAGATACAGATGGGAACAAGCAATTTCTCACAACTCAAGGCTCCAACACCTCCATCACAACAGGACTATTACCCCACTTCTCACAGACTACACCACCATGCTGAAGAAGACACAACGTACACTATGCCAGTGGTTGAAGTCTCTGGTCCACAAGATCCAACATTAATGTTCTTTCCATGGATTTCTTCTGAAATATCTGCAGCTTCTCAACATCTGCCCAATCCTACAGCATCAGGTCAGACTTTTGCTAAAGAACTTATCACTTTTTGTCAAGATTTCAAACCTAGTATGAGTGAACTAAGGAGAGTGTTGATTATGAAAATGAAACCTACTGAATGGCACAAAATAGCTGATCAACTTCAGAACACTGAACTGTGATGTAATCATGTTGATTGGAAACATGACTCCAATGCTTTGTATAGAGAAGCTGTGAACAACGTCTGCACAGCTATTACAAAAGCTTTTCCTGCCTCTATCGATACTGACAAAATTCAATCCTGCAAACAAAGAGACACTGAGGACCCTGAAGAGTTTCTCACACGTTTAACAGAAGTGTATAACACCCACAGTGGATTTACAAGACCTGATCACTTAGGTGTGACTCGTGATGTCTGGGAAATATACTTGTGTAACTACTTCATCAATGGACTAAAAACAGACATTTCTTCAGCTGTGAAGAAAACTTGCATTGGCTGGAATGCTGCTCGCCTAACTGAACTGAAAAGACACGCCACACATGCATATGAACAGCTTAACAGAAAGAAAATAATGAAGCAAGAAAGAATGCAGAAAGAACTGCACATGGCGGCATTGACTATGTACAATAAAACCCAACGACATGAAAATGAAAATCACCAACTGCATTCACAATTTCATACACAACTACAGACTCATCAGCCAACACATAAGCAGAGCAAACATTGGAGGAGAGCCAATCGAAAGGACAAGAGAAGATTTTCCAATGACCCTTGCTTCCTCTGTGGTCAAGCTGGACATTGGAGACGGAAGTGCCCTCTACGCCATAAGCCCTCTACATTTGAAAGGTGAACATGGATTTAGTTTTCATAGTATCTAGTACTGGGGCATATTTCAATTTATTCTCCAGAGTAAGGTTAAGGAGTCATTACAGTTAACTACCAAACAGTCATGGGTGAAGTTCCCCTCTAGTTATAAGTAGCTAGTAAACAGTCAAACGGGTGGAAGTCCCTGCTATTTAGTGAACAGTCACTAGGTGAAACTCCTCTCTAGGGTTACTAACTGGTAAAAACGCACAAGGGTGAGAGGGTGAGAGGCTGAACTTTTCTCATAAGAATATATTCAAAGGAGCAGCGCATCTCCATCAGGTCTAAGCCTGGAGATATTATGTAAATGCAAAATGCTGCTATGTTCTAATTTACTCATAATGTTAAGTGTGAAAAACATGAAAAAAAAGCATGAAAAAAAATGAAAAAATTGAAAAAAAACAAAACAAAACAAAAACTGAAAAAAAACTGAAAAAAAGAAAAGAAAGAAAATGGTTAAGTACAGAGTGTGATACCAGAAGTCAACTGTATGTCTGTGTGTCCTTGGACCTGATCAGTCAAGCTGTGTGGTGTAAATTGTGCGTCATCAGAAAATATGTGTTTATATGTGTCAATAGTGTCAACAAGAAAATGACAGGATGCAGTTTCAAATGATCCACTCATTTTCTGCATTTCTTTGTTTCTTTATAGTTCTTTTTTTAAATGTTTTATTTGTTTGTGTTTTTCCGTTTCTTTATATTTCTTTTTTTAAATGTTTTATTTGTTTTGTGTTTTTGCCTCATCACTGCAGTGAGTTTAATAACATACATGTCCTAAGAAAAGTCCAGCTGGTACCAAAATCCATCCTCAATTGTAACTGGAAAGAAGAAACCAAATTCTTCAACGAATTCCCAAAATGTTAATAAGCTCTCTTAAAAACAAAATGAAGGCCTAATCAAAGCCGGTAGTGATCACAAATCTAAACTGACTTGACTGACTTGACCATCCTTGACGACTATGCGCCTGCGATTTGGTTAATAATTTTTTTGTTACAGGAGATGCGGATGCTGCATAATTTCCCTTCTTTTTCTTTACATGCTGCTATGAAATAATCAACACTAACAACACTAACAGCTAACCAATAACAGTTTTGTGCTTCACAAAATGATTCTTTCAGAATCATGTGTGTCAAAGGGGGAATATTACAAAAATTTGTTTTAGTTTTACAAAATTTGTTTTAGTTTTAAAAAATTTTATTATGAGAAAATAAGTCCCTTGAAGACAAAGACAACCACAGTGAACCAACCACCACAGCTGAATGGTCTGACGCCAGGAGATAACTTTCCACCTGGACCTAAATCAAAAGCACCTCCTGAGCAGGAGGACACATGGTCTTCTCTTGAGCAGGAGAACACATGGTCTTCTCCTGGGCAGAACCAGACCTCCATCATTAAAACCATCCTTCTGTTTCACTGTCACTGGAGGAAAACTTCAGAAAAGTTCAGCCATTCACTTCTCTTTATGTGACTCAAAAGAACTCGACCTGTTCCTCATCTCCCCAACCACAGCCCTGAAGATTGACACATGGGCTGAAGGACAACTCCAGAGACGAGCTGTGGCCCAGAGAGACGCCAAGCTGCGTGTGGACGGAGAGTACAGCCATGTGTGATCACAGAGAGGACAAAGGGACAGAGGACAGGTGATGGGAAAAGTTTAACTGAACAATGCCACCATCTTGTGATTACAAGTCATATTGGACATGGACAAACTGAACTGAACACAACAATGCGCCTTAAAAATGAACTGTTGAATTTGCCAACAACTACTGGAACTTCATCTCCATGAACTGTGTTTTGGATCCACAACAATGAACGTTTCTGTGCAAGTTCTGTTTGTATGATTAGTATGATTATGAATAATCAAAAGGGAGAAAGTGTGATAGAAATTTAAGTGTACTCATTGTGTAAATGAAGAGACCCAGACCAGACATTTACATGTGTGAAGGGTCTCTCCCATCCTCCAGGAAAGCCTTTGTTGTCTTATCCTCAGGTGTAAAAGTTCATTATGTCATGGATGTGAAACAAAAGTCACTGCTTTGAAATGTATGTAGCTTTGTCATTCTGCTCTAAATACTGAGAACTCAGAGACAGGGGGAGAGATGCTCTGGGAGAGAGACTTGGGACACCGGGAGGCTATCAGTCTGTGGCCAGGGCAGGTCTGGGCCCTGTACTGTCCATATCTGCTGTAAAAAAGAATAAATCTTTTTTGTATTTCAAAACTCACCGGTCTTCACAAATGGATTACTTTTCATCTAGAATTGTAATTTTCCCACAACAGTGCACTAACTCTTCTGATAATGATGTCATTGCTTTGCCTGTAATGTTCCACAGTATAGCATTAAACTTCCATCTAGCTCTGTGGAAACAAGCTGATGCCACTAAGCCCACTCACAATAAGAATATATGTTTCTCAAGGTATTTCACTGACAATAAAAATGTAATTTGCCCAACTTGATTTTTACTGTAGCTTAAAGGTGGACTGTGTAACTTTTCTGGTACTGAGACCACTTGCTGGTTACCTGTATTGAGATGCTTTGCTTGTAATGTTCCACAGTATGGTATCAAACTTGATACCATACTCCGGGGGATGATGTATATAAACCTTTGGTATCAAACTTGATACCATACTGTACCATTTCTGTGAAGACAAGTGAGTGACACCACAATGCCAAGTTACAGGTCAGACCTGTGCAGAGGCAACCATGCTCAAAAGTAAGAATACATGATTTTTAAAACAATAGAAACACCTGCATATGAATAAATACAAGATACATAACTTTAATGGCATACTGTGGAACATTCTGTGCAAAACAATAGCATCTCCATGGTGACAAGTAGGTGACAGACTCTATTCTACTGCACTATGTAACTTTTCTGGTGAAGATGTCATTGCTTTGCTTGTAATGTTCCACAGTGTGGGATTTAACTTATCTATCTCTATGGAAACAAGCTTACATCATTTACGGAGGCAAGCTCACTAAGAAAAAAATTCAAAGCATTTCATAGGCAATAAAAACACCAAAATTGAATATGTGCTAACTAAATATGTTTAATGCCTTACTGTGGAACACTCCTGTCAAAGCAGTAATATCTCCATGGCGATAAGGAGGCAATAGACTACTCTCCAGAAAAGTTCCATAGTGCACCTTTATGGCACATAGTGTACTCTCTTCTCAGCATGGGGAACCTGATCAGGGTGCTGACCCGGGACCTGGACAGCAGTGGATGTAACTTCTTCCTGGACTTTGAGCGTAAGATACACAGTGAGAAACATGCTCTACAGATGAGACAAACTTCATGTGTGACCTCTGGATTTGACCTTTACAGATGCACAGCCGTCTGAGGCAGAGAGGGCCACATTTGAGAAGGTGAAGCAGGTTCTGGAGGAGGGCCAAGAGGTTCTAGAGGAGCTGCAGATGTATAAAGGAGCTGGAGAGGAGATCCGACAGGTACTGACCCAACCTGGCTAATGGAGCTCAAAGGTGACCACTGTCTGGTTCTGGAAGTAAATTTCTCATTCATTTTTCCCATAAACATTCCGAAAGAAAATTTGCTCAGGGCTAATCAGCTATGTGGTAACGAATGACCACAAGACCTACAGTATATATTTTTTAAACTTTAGAATCTGTTTCTGAAACTTTGTAAAGCACTAAGTTATTAAAGTATTTTGCCAAATCTTGCGTTTTAAATGTGTTTTTTGGACTTAAAACAACTGTGTTATGGATATTAGTTACCACACAGCTGTTTAGCCTCCATCGTGTCTCTCTTAATATTTGAATTTGTTGGAAAGTGAATGGTAAAAAGTGGATTTCAAAGTGGGCGAGACTGTTGAGCTCCATACCAGATTGATATGTGTAGCACAACTGAGTATTTGAATTCACAAATATCATGAGAATTCATCTTGCTGTACAAGGTTAACTGACCACAGCTGCCCTATGGATAAATACAATGGCATATTAACAATATTTTTAAGGCTGAATATTTCTACCTTTATATAACAATTTTGATCCAAGACTCTCCCCCTCCCCCCTGTGTGCAGGCCATCCAGAGGCCCACTGTGGAGAGGCTGCAGCAGAGGGCCTGGGCTGCTGTCCTGCCACTGGTCACTAAACTCCACACCTTCTACGAATTCTCCCAGAAACTCGGTCAGATCTTTGTTTCATCATATTGTTATTCTTTTCATTGAGTCTCTACTCTGCTATTCTACTCTTTATTCTGATTGGCTGATGTGTCCTAGCTCTCCTATAGGTTGATGTTTCTGCTAGCTACTCATTTCCACCAGCTCTACTCTATCTCCATTTTGGAGCTTTTCTTTACTTTCTAACCAGGGTTCTAATCAAGCCTAGATAGACTACTTGTCACTGTTTGATCTGAGTGCTGGTGGTATCCATGGTAGGCCCTGGTCCACACAAAGCTGAAGGAGGGTGCATCCGAGTTTCAAAAGGGTGGAAAGACAATAGTCTCCCATTAAGAAGACCAGATGGATGATAACACAATTTTTGGTATTGGTATGGCACCAGGTACTTTTGGAGTGTATTTTTGATAGTGATATTGAAAAGGTTTCAAATAGGGTCTAAAAGTCAGGATACCTTTGGATCAGTCCATAATGCTGCTGGTGAAGTTTTTGACATAAAAAAATAACAAACATGGCCCCAACATGTCTAAAATTGATGCCTTCATGTTAATTTGTATCTATATTTGCATAACAATATCGATACCCACATTTGTGCTGAGTCTGTATGGACGTATCAATACTTCGATACCGATACTCCCATTCCTAATCCATGGCTACAGTAGAGTTCCCATGGATTTGGATTTGTGGTGGGTATCCCCCCACTCTACAGAGTAATGAACAGTACCAGGCCAAGTGGGGTTGAGGAGAGTGGAGTAGGGCTGGTGGAAATAGCGTAACTTCAGGTATGGTTCTTGCTTAGTCCTTCCCATACCAAGATGTCTGACTGTCTGCTTTCCGTTTTTCTGTGTTGTCCAGAGTCCACCCTGTGCCTCCTACTGGACGTCTTTGCATGTGCAGAGGCTCCACCCACTCAGCAGCTGGAGCAGAAGCAGGCTCTGGCCCAACAGTTCGCCCACATCCTGCACTTCACGCTGCGCTTTGATGAGCTCAAGGTGCAACGTACACTCACTCCTCTTCTCTGATTGGTGTTTAGTTCCACGTTAACTAAATAGAAAGTGGTTTGGAGCATCTATAATGATCTAATTCTGTGTTTTATCCTTAGATGACCACCCCAGCCATTCAAAATGACTTCAGTTATTATCGACGGACCATCAGCCGAATGAAGATCAACAAACTAACTGTACGTAGCTCAGTGAATAAGTACACACATGTAGGTCTGTGTGGGCGGGCTCTACTATGGAATGGTCAGGCTGCCTCTGCAGTTCTTAGGCCCAAACTCATCACAATGTCTGTCAACAAGGCAGTCCACACTGTAATTCTTCAAACTTTCCATAACATTATTAAATTGTGGCGATAGAAACAACCAAAGCATATCTTCTATGTGTGGATTCTATTTTCTAGGGTTAGGATTAGACACTCCTGTCATGTTTCTCTCACAGCCAGTGAGCTAACATTAGTTACATGTGGAAGTGTAAATGACCACAGCACAAAAGTGCTGCTATAGCCCCCACACAAACATGACAGGGTGGTCTGTAAAAGGACGAGTGTCAATAATAGTGCACCTTGTCAAAACCTGCAGGGAGAATCCCAAAACGAGGTGAACAATGAGCTGGCCAATCGGATGTCTCTGTTTTATGCCTGTTCCACGCCCATGCTGAAAACTCTGAGTGATGCAACCAACAGGTTTGTCTCAGAGGTGAGTGCTCTGTGGCCATGGTGCTCTGCTGAAGGTCAGTGCTATTCATAATAATGAAGAGATCTGCTGGTGCAGTTGTGATGATGATGAGACTGATGAGAATGTTCTTGTTGTGGAATGTGTCTCTATGGACAGAACCCTGATGTTCCTTTGGAGAACACCACAGACTGCCTCAGCACTATGGCCAGTGTCTGCAAAGTCATGCTGGAGACTCCGTAAGTCCACGTCTCATTAGCTGAGTTGTAATGCACACAAATCATATTTATAATGAGAATCCAAACCAGACCCAACATATGAATATAATTGTTATTAATCCAGGGTCCATAGACCTTTAGCAGACTCATTCTCAATCATTTCAGCACTCA
>JACM01021372.1:0-28720 GCA_000787095.1 Periophthalmodon schlosseri | reverse complement strand
ATATATATATATACATACATACATATAAAATTTCAGTTTTTGTCTTACATCTTTGTTCTCGAGCACTTCCTGTTTTGGTTCGGGTTCTACACCAGGGGCCTCGATGTCGTCTGGCTGCACCCCAAGATCGGGCCCCTGCATCGGGAGAGGGTCCAGAGACTAAGGGGGGGGATGGGGCATGGAGGAGACAAGAGACAAGAGAGAGAGAGCCATTTAAAAACAGCAGAGAGGGAGAGGGTCTAGAGATTGAGGGGGGGCATGGAGGAGACATTTAAACAACTGAGCAGAGAGAGAGAGAGAGAGAGAGAGAGAAAGAGAGAGAAGGAGAGAGGGAGAGGGAGAAATGAGAGGGAGAGAAAGAGAGAAAGGCATTTAAAAACAACAACTCAGCAGAGAGAGGAGAGAGAGAGAGAGGAGGAACACATAAAAAACAACCAAACAGTACAAGTCAACCACATTGATTAAACAGTATACAGGAACATAAAATTCTGCAGGAGAGTGAAGGGAGGAGGAGAGAGGAGGAGGAAAGAGAGGGAGAAACAAGGAGCAGGAGGAGAGTGCAGGGAAGAGGAGAGGAGAGAAAGGAGAGAAGACAAGAGGAGGAGGAGCAGGTTGGAAGAATAGGAGACATGTAGGAGACAGGAAGAGAGGGGAGGAGGAGAGAGGAGAGGAGAGAAGAGGAAGAGAGGAGGAGACTGAGAGAAGAGAGAGGAGGACCAAGGGAGTGGAAAGGCAGAGAAGAGGAGGAGATAGGGAGAGAACAGAGGGAGAAGAGGAGAGGGAGAGAAGAGCGGGTAGAGAAGAAAACCGCACTAATGAACAGTAAGTCCACATGTGTAAAAGAGGAGTGGAGAGTCACGGTCAGAATAATCTTCACCATGAGAATATACAAAACTTAACGACCTTTTATTGACTTTTAATTGACATTTTAGCACATCTCACTTTAAACAGTTTAAACAGAAGTCTCGTGAACCCGAAGCTTTGATAACTAACCAAAGAAATGAAAACAAGCACATGGATTTATGTAGTCTTTGTCCCATCTGCAGACAGCCCCGTCCCCATATCCTCCCCTCTGCTCGTGCGTGTGTCCGTGCGTGTGCGTGACTCAGAGGTCAGTGTCCGCGTGCGTGGTAGCCTTACCCGCGCGTGCACGGTGCCCATGTCGCGCTGGAGCCGCACAGGTGAACAGAAACACGCAAAACCCCGCACAAATCCGCACAGGTCCTACAGAGATCCTACAGAGAGCAGTCCAGAGCCGAGGGGATACAGGAGGCCGCCATGACACCTCCTCCGCCTGAGCACGCCCTCTGACGCTGCTCTGACGTCAGCGCGCACGGACCGCAGGAAGGGCCGTGGAAAACACTGATCATGGGTTTATTTTTACTGTTTTATTTGAGCTAAAGTGTACTAAATCACACACGAGCTTAAAATAGTGATGAGCTCTGTTTTACAAATGTTTTAGAGTGCTACAGTGAGTCATGACTCCTCCACTCTACCACATCTGCCCTGGGTCAGACTCAAACGTGGCTACCAGTCTGTGCCATTGGCCTCTCCAGCAGCAAACGCCTGAAGTGTCTTGCTCAAGGACACAAACCACCAGCCTTCTGATTATAAGACTCTTCAGTAGTCATTGTTTTCATTATGGTGGGAGACTATGGGGGTCCCCCACAGTCAAGATGAACATAGTAATACAAATAATACTTTATGTTTGAAGTATTTTAATTAAGTGCATTTCATCTTTAATCAGACCTTTTTGTCATTAAGGCAATAAGTCACATGTAAAACTAAAACTCTACACACACAATGTTCAGAAGTTACCGCAGAGACACAATGCACACATTAGCAAACACAGACAAATAGCTTTTAAGATCATCTGAAAACTCAAGAAAAAACTAATTTTTAAAGAGCACATCTCACTGTAATAAAAAAAACAAAAACAACACATAACTTTATTTCCACAGTGTCACATGAACAGAACTGAGGGACAGGGGCATTACGGAGAAGACTTTGGTTTGAGGAAGGTCTTTGAGCTCCTCTGCAGCCCCTCCATCCTGAAACACAAGGCAGCTATTTTACTTTTCAATGACTGAACTGAACTACAGAGACCATGATCCTTTGCTCCGTTTACAGGAGACAAGAGACAAGAGGGAGAGGCGTTTAAAAAACAGGAGAGAGAGGAGGGAGAGAGAGAGAGAGGAGGAGAGAGAGGAGCAAGAGAGCAGGGGGAGAGAGAGAGGAGAGAGAGAGAGAAGGGGAAAGAGAGGAGAGAGAGAGTTTAAACAACTGAGCAGAGAGAGCGAGAGCCTTCAGTTCCAGTCTGGAATATGCTGCCTTCATGTGCAATGGGAATTATGGAAGTTACTACTGGAAACATGTACAAGCAAACATGCAAAAACATACATTATTCACATGAGAGGGGCCCACCTCTCCACAGATCTGACCTGTAACTTAGCCTGATGATGTGGCCTTCATGTCTCCATGGAGCTAGTTAGATAACATGCATTCCAGGAAAAAAACATCTATATAAAGTCAAGCAGATGGCAACACACACACGGCACACACAAACAGCACACACAGACACATGGACACACACAGGACATATGGGCACACACACAGACACATGGGGTACACAAACATATGGGCACACACGGCGCACACAGACACATGGGGTACACAAACATATGGGCACACACACGGCACACACAGACACGTAGCACACACACACAGACACATGGCACACACAGACACATGGCACAGACACATGGCACACACAGACATATGGCACACACACAGACACATGGCACACACAGACACATGGCACAGACACATGGCACACACAGACATATGGCACACACACAGACACATGGCACACACAGACACATGGCACAGACACATGGCACACACAGACATATGGCACACACACAGACACATGGCACACACAGACACATGGCACAGACACATGGCACACACAGACATATGGCACACACACAGACACATGGCACACACAGACACATGGCACAGACACATGGCACACACAGACATATGGCACACACACAGACACATAGGCATACACACACAGACACATGGCACACACGCACAGACACATGGCACACACACAGATACATGGGCACACACAGACACATGACACACACAGATACATGTGCACACAGACACATGGCACACACACACAGACACGTGGGCACACGACACATGGCACACACACACAGACACGTGGGCACACACAGACACAGGCACATGGCACACACAGATACATGGGCACACACACACAGGGCACACACACACACACAGACACATGGGCACACACAGACACATGGCACACACACAGACACATGGCACACACACAGACACATGGCACACACACAGAGACACATGGCACACACAGACACATGGCACACACAGACACATGGTGCACACACATGTACCGATACCGATATCTAGGTAAATCCTCTGACATCACTGATAACTGATATACTGTGTGATGACCACATACACACTCATAATGGGCACTTCACAGGTATAGCGCCCTCTTGTCCCCAGCACATGAAGGTAGCAGAGCATATCTCATTCTCAGTCTTACGCTTCGGTTTTGAAGGTGTCATGGCTGATCTTGTCCTCGTTTACTCCGTCAGGACACTCGTTTATGTCCCTCACTCCCAGAGTCTGCAGAGCTGTGAAAATAAAGTTTTTATCCTCAAACTCTTTACATGTGCAGAGCCAGTGACAAGCTCCATTCTCCCGCTGTATTTACCCAACCGCACCACAACATCTGGGAGCGCATCTGACACAACACAACATCTGGGAGGGCATCTGACACACCACAACATCTGCAGATTAACTAGAGGCATTTGACTTGTCCCCATCTCAGTCTAACACTACAGGTATATAGGAGGATGGGAGGGCATCTGACACACAAGGATACAGGAGGATGGGAGGGCATCTGACACACAAGGATACAGGAGGATGGGAGGGCATCTGACACACAAGGATACAGGAGGATGGGAGGGCATCTGACACACAAGGATACAGGAGGATGGGAGGTCATCTTACACACAGGGGCACAGGAGGATGGGAGGGTATCTGACACACAGGGATACATGAGTATTACGGGAGGGCATCTGACACATAGAAGTATTATGGGAGGGCATCTGGCACACATTGTAAATCTGACATGTCTGACACGTGTGCAGGATTACAGGAGGGCATCAGACATATTCTGACCATGCTTGTACTGGTCGTATGAGATGTACTTCTGGTTGGCAGGATCCAGAATTCCAAACACTGTGTCCAGGTTGTTGTTGGTGAATAAACCAGGGCCTCGGACTCCACTGTGACGGGAACGCTTCAAAAACTCCAACTGCTCCGACAGGAACGACTTCGGCTTCTCTGGACATGACACAAACCAAAATATAAACCAAAATATAAACCAAATATGAAGCAAAAGATACCAACAACATAACCAAAATGGAAAGACACAACTGTAACATGGTCTGGGAGATTGGAGTATTTATTAGAATATTTTTGATTACTTATTATAAAGTTTTGAAAAGTTTTTAATCTGAGAGAGATAGAGAGAAAATCAGATACTACTCGATATTAAAACTAGTATCGAAACTAGATCCTCATTTTTCGCAGGTATCAATATTAAAGCATAAATACATAGACTAGTATACGCCCATGGACCACTATGGAACGACTGAGGGATTACACAGATATAAGGCCACATGGGAATAGAAAAGTAAGTACTACCATTTCATGTGGAAAATTACATTCTATTGTCTAAAGAAAAAGTGCTTTTATTATCGTGGTATTGGGATCATATTGATTATCGAGTCTATCCCTTAGTATCAAAATGATGTTTGAAATGTTAGTATCTGACAACACTAAAGGGAGAACATGTGACCTGACATATGACCTAAACCCTTTGACTGATCAGTTCATATAACTCCTTCATAATAACACACCTGTTGTTCTTCCCGATGACGAGGTGACACCCCCCACCCCACCCCACAAACCCATTTTGTTCCTTAACCTTTGACTTTACAAATGATCCACTTATTTTAACATAAAACTTGACTTGAAACTACATAGTATGACTATTTAAAATGTCTTAGGCTATACTGAAAGCTGTAAAGTTAGTTCTAGTAAACAAAATGTCGTTACATCCATTTTCTTCCGCTTATCCGGGGCCGGGTCGCGGGGGCAGCAGTCTAAGCAGGGATAGTCTAAACAAAATGTATTTATTATTATTTTATTCATTAAATAAATCTACAAATGTGGCCTGATTTGTTTATCTTGTACCGCAGAGGATGGAACTGTGGTTTGCTGTCAAAGCTCAACAGAGAGCTCCCTCTGAAGTCTCCTCTGTTCTGGTTAACGCTAACTCTGTACAAACCACAGACTGTAGAAAGAATTTAGAAGACATTTATATATACAGTCTATGGAACAAACACATAAAGCACGTACTGTTGTTCACTTATCGTTCACGTACCATGCACATACCGGGCACTTACCGGGAACTTACCGTCCACTTAACACCCACTTACCGTCCATTTACCGTTCACTTACCGGGCACTCACCGCGCACTTACCGGGTCTGTGGAACAGCAGCAGGCTGATCAGATTCTCCATCAGCTCCAGGATCTGGTGTTTCTGTAAATATTCCTTCGCTTCTCTCTCTCGCTCCGACGCCATTTTCCTCCGTCTGTTTGGAGCGGTTGCTAGGAGACGCCTAAAGGCTAATGCTAAGAGCTAACATTAGCGTAACTAAAATTGATAAATTATGTATTATTTTACTCACAAAATCTAAGATTTTACCAAAATGTAGTTTTCAGCAACATAGACCATAAACAACATAAACTGAGCCTAAAAACTTAATACATGCTTTGTTGCCTGAATGAAATGTCTTATGAATTGAAAATGTAAAAATAAACATTTGGATTTAAATCAAACACAAGAAAAACAACATTTAATGGATGTACCATTTTAAAAAAATTATATAGTATAAATAAATGACAAAAAACCCATGTTCTCTCATGATACTGTGGGTAGGTTCACATAAACGTTTAGACAGTATATTGTCCCATCTCTGCAGCAGTAGACTCTCTGGGTGTAAACAACAGGACTCTGGGGTTTGTTCAAGTCCATATAAATCTAGATATTTAGTTTAGCTTTGTTTAGTTTATGACTAATGATGTAACAATAATCAAAATATCATGATATTGTTTCGTCTCTCAACAGCATTGTGGGCCATCACAATCAAATTATAAGTCTCTTTACTTAAATTTATTATATGGTGTAGCATCAGTTAAAACAGAGGGAACTACATAGACCATGATCCTTTGCTCCACTTCAGTGCAGAGTACATGAAGAAATAACTGTTAGCACTCTTTGAATTATGACAGAACCAAAGCCTTGTCAAAGCATTTTAAAAATAAAAAGTAGCATATTCACAATTCAGTTAGCCTCCACAAAATACAACAATAAATATTGTCTCAAGACATTTGGATAGTTAATCCCTGTTTGTGACAGGCTCCTCTCGGCAGGGCCAGTTCAGTCAGATAAACTGTGTGGACAAGTAGGAGGCCAAATACAACTGTTGAGGGTCAAATATGAGGTTTACATTATGAAGACGATTGTTTAAAGAGGGGGTATACATTTTTTGAGCTTTCAAGTACGTTATTACACTGTTCCCTCATCAAAAAGAGGGTTTAGATGTCATCCATGCATGTCTGAGTAATCTAGTGATCTTTCCCAGACCCTATTCAAGCCCTCCATATGGTTAGCTGCAAGATTTGTCCAAGGCTTCGCCCACAAGTCTATGTCACCCATGCTCCCACACGACAATTCTCCATAAATATACAAAAGCATGATACAAAACTGTACACAGCAACTTGACAAACCTGATATGATGTGCAGTAGTTTCATTAGCGGAGTGCACACCGGCTGTAATGTGACAGCGCTCTGAAAGGGGAGTGACTTTTGACTCAGAGCATCAAAAACAAAAGAGAAATTTATAAAACGTTAATACATTGTTTTGGGCAAATACAGCATTTTCAAAACAATACAAGGTAACATGGTGATCTAAATATGTTATGTGTTAGCAGTTAAGTCAAATACCCCCTCTTTAAAGTCAGCCTGTCTACATGTGTTTATTCTCCAAATGCATCTTTCTCTGATATTTGCATGGTGTATGGTTAGTATCAGGCTGTATTTGCGTCTGTCCTGTCGCTGGTTCCATCACAGTTGTGTGGAGTTTAAGTCTTTTTTTAATCCAGTTTTTGTTCATTTTTGATCTTCTCCAGAGCAGCTCGGGCCTCCTCTCTCAGTTTGTACCCTCTCAGTTCTGTTCTCAGCTCTCCAGGTTTAGGAGGAATCTCTGGAACACTCTGAAATCAAAACATACAGGCTAAAAATGTGCAAAAGAATGAAAGATGCCATACACACAACGATATTTTTATTGTTATGAAATAGATTGTCTTTTGTTACCATAGACTGTATATATAAATGGGCATAACTAACCTGTTAGCCGCCGCGTTCCAAATAGGAAGTGATCATGGGCGCGCATCGGCTCCAATTCATTTTGGTCTTAAAATGTTTGTATTAACCCACTCTACATGATCCTGGTGTTTTTATTTCACTATTGTGTCCCCAAATCAAGATATGAACATTAATACAGACAAATTCAGGCGCCTTCTTTCCCCGAGGTCGCTCCCACTAGCAGTAGCAACAGGTTTGATTGACAGCGTTGCTAAGCGCTCGCCCCTTGCCAAACCAGCAGTGCGGGTAGGAAGGGGCGTTACCTTCAACAGCCTCGCTCCGAATTGGCTCTTTGGTTGCTAGGATACTTGTGGTTACACTCCACTTCTTTATACAGTTTATGGTTTGTCCCCATGTTTGTTTGAAGTAATTTAGAGCAGTGCAAGTCTCACCAGGTCTGGGAGGTAGTACTGATGCACCACCTGAGCTCCAGCAAACATGGACAGAACACTGGCCACAAACATCCTCATGTATCGAGGCCAGGAGACTCCAGCGGGCATCTTTAAACAGGAGAGCCAATCAGGAAGAAGAACCGACGAGGAAAACCAATCAAAACTGACCAGGAGAGAGGCCGGAGAGGAGAGAGAGAACAGTTAACAAGGGGTATTTTACTTCTATGGGTAATACATAAAATATTTAGATCACCATTTTACCTTTCATTGTTTTGAAAATGCTGAATTTGCAGAAAACAACATATTAATATGTTTCAGTTTTGTTTTTAATGCTCTGAGTCCCCCCTCCCTTTGCTCTCCATGCTAAGTCACCCCTTCAGAGCACTGTCATCGTGCATCCCACTAATGAAACTACTGCACATCATATCAGGTTTGTCAAGTTGCTGTGTACAGTTTTGTATCATGTTTTTGTATATTTATGGAGAATTGTCATGTGGGAGCATGGGTGACGTAGGCTTGTGGGCGGAGCCTTGTACAGACTTGTACTGTTAACCGTAAGGAGGGTTCGAATAGGGCCCGGGAGAGATCACTAGATTACTTAAACATGCATGGCATGTTTCTGATGAGGGATCAATGTTATAACATGGTAGAAAGCTCCAAAAAAAATAGATTTTACATAATACCCTCTTTAATAAAAGGTAAATATTAAGGTTATATTTTGCATGGTTTAGTCCACAGTAGACTTCAACAGCATTAGTACTGTTTGTTGTTGACCAGGTTAATGAACCAATAAGACACATTGTATGAAATGTCTTCAGTGTTTCCCATTAATAGAGGAGAACAACCTAGACTATACATTAGTACCACAAAATCACACTTTGTTGCCTATTATCATATTATATATATTTAAAAGTAATTATACAGGACAAAAAGGTCATATTAAACTATTTTCTGATCTGTTCTAATGTTGTTTCCTCATCACAAACATACCTGGAGTTGTGTTTTGTTTCATTCACACATGTTTAACACACAAACCCCGCATATTTAGGCTGACAGCACTCTGTTCCACCTTGTGATGTCATGGGTAATACAGGAAGTTATCCACTGTGTGTTTAAACTCCATACACTTTCATCATTTGGATGATTTCAGCCCTGGAATTGCCGATTTCTACTGAACCAAAGGTTAAAGTTGAAAACTACCACTTCATGATAGCATGAACATTCTGAGATTGTGAAATGCAGACAGACTAATAATAAAGGGTTACTCAAACATGTGCCATTGAAACAAACACAACTCCAGGTATGTTTTTGAGGAGGATAACATGACTTAAAGCTTAAAAGAATTCATATTGTGTCATATAGGACCTGTAATTGTATGGTCTGTACTGGTTTACTTCAACATGCTTTAACCATGTAAAGTCTATGGCTTTAACTGAGAACTTCACTGTTGACAGCTGATACCTTAAAATACCATTACGATTGCCTTGTTTGTCATTCTATTTGATTCAAAACGTTACAAACTGAAGACGGGTTTGGATATTCTCACATTGTGACATTTAAAGCTGAAATAATGAGAATCTGTGTAAAATTCACCTTGTTTATGTCATCTCTACGGAAGGTGAAGTGCTCCATGCCGCTGTCAGCTTCACGCATGCGCAGAACGGACAGATCAGAGGACAAAGAGCAGGACTTGTTTCAAGAGGTCTCACTCTAAAGAAGTCCTAAAGAAAAACGATAAATAAATCAAACAATCTCACAAAATTAAACTTTAATTCTATGTTTATTTACCTTAAATTGGTAGTTTCGTATCATAGAAATATTGATTATTTTAGGTACATTTGAAGCTATTTAGTGTTACAGTTGGAGTGATTGTTATAACTAAACGCCATCTTTGGCCACTCTTCACTACTAAAAGAAAACCCCTATTTTACCAACATATTTAAACGTAATTTGCAGATTTAACACTTAACTTAAAACATATATTGCCTATTCCAACGTGTATTTTATTTATTTTCACATTTATCACTGTTTATCGTTACAGAAAACCTTTATTTTCGTGCGTTCTGCTGCAGTTCATCCCCGCGCCACAGTGGGGAGACAGGCGCTGACGCTCTAAGAGGAAGCGCAGGTTTTAAATGGCTTTGTTTTCTTCCCTTCCCCCAAAAATCATCTCAAAATCATCCAAAACTGCACCAAAGCCCTGCACAAACTGCGTCAAAACCGCTGTGCACGATGTTTGACAGGTTTGTGCGCCCTTTTCTTCTATGTTTTAATGTTTAGGCGCTGTTTATGAACAAAATGTAAATGTGTTTATCAACTGAAGCAACAGAAGTGGTTTAAATGGACCTGTCTTTTTTAAAATAATCTTTCTGTAACTGTTATCTTGTTATTCATGTTGGAGAATATTGGTTTGTATATCAGTGTTTCGTACAGGATTATTCTGGGACTAGGGTAGCACATGTTTACTTAATACAATTTATTATAGAGTGTAGATGTCACGTATTGTATCTGCTGATAAAAAAACAAAAAAAAACAAACATTGATTACAGATTAAATATAGTTACTTCTGTATGTTTATACTTCTGTATGTCAATACTACAAGCATAAAGTGTAATCTCACGTCTATTAATAGGAAATACAGCATAGTACTCCTAATTTAAACTGTGGTTTGAACCAAATTATTTAGTTTTTTTCATATAGACCTTGTACAGTCCTGGTTTGGTTGATTTTACTGTGCACAAAGTACCCTAAAGCTATCCAACTTTTACAAACCGCTATTGTCATCATGGCTCATGGTGTACAAACTAGGGATGGACCGATCCAGCTTTTTCAGTTTCGTTACCGGTTTCAATACTATGGCTTTACATATCTGCCAATCCCTGATATCAACCGATACCAGAGACTGAAAGCTACATTTATTTCCTTTCAACTAAAATAAAATAAGAGAAAGCTGATCCAAATGTGTCATGGGACTGTTTTATTTAAGTAACAGAACAACTTTGTGTAAATAAAAGTTCAAACTGTGAGACTTTTTTTGGGCCAAATATGACCAGTAAATATTTGGCAATATCTGACACCAGACATCAGATCTGTGCATTCATCATGGTAGAAACATCATGTCTCCCCTCAATCAATACATAAAACACAAAAACATGAGTTTGTTTATGACTGAATTGGGTGAAAATAATATATTAACTGTTTCACAATTACTTGAATGGGAATATGTGTAATTATGAAGAATGCCTCAACCCAAAAAACTGTTTCTTCTTTTCAAAAATGTATTCCTTTATTTTAAAACTGTATTTTATATTTTTTATTTCCAGGGGTTCTTCTCAGCTGCCCTCAGACTCTGGACATATACCTTCTTTTCCTTCATCGTATCCCTACACCGATCCAAACAACCCAAATCAACCAGGATTTTACAGAGAAAACTCACAATTCCCCCAAAACCATCACCAAAACTATCACCAAAACTATCACCAAAACTACTCCCAAAATTATTCCCAAAACCAAGGATCAACCTACCAACCAGACGCACAAACTCATTCTCAATATTTCCAACAGTTTTCAAATTCACAGCCTCAGAATGCTCAAAATCTGCACCAAAACGCAGAGTACAACGTGTATAATAATTACCATCCAACACAAAATGGAGGACAGTTTTGCATGGACCTGAATGCGCAACAGAGTCACAGATTGAACCAACAAAACATGAAAACCGAATACGTAGAGACTACGCCGAATGGGCCAACCACTGCTCCAGGTGAGAACAAGGAAATGACATTAAAATGCATTTGACAGATTTATGTATTTTTCTCTGATAAATATTGACCACAGGTACTACCCCACTAAACCAAATCACAATTAGAGTTTTACAACAGTTAAGAGGCACTTTGTAAAGAAAAGAAAAGAAAACAGAATCCCTCTACCTAAATAAAGATAGTGTCATTTATTTTTATTAGTCTAATCATAACTATTTTGTAATTTAGACAGGTTTTGTCCCTTGTTTACATTATGGTTGCTAGGTAACAGTTATGGAATTACCTCTACATGTGTCACATCTGCCACCAACATGACAAAACTAGAAAAACTAGGCAAAATGTTTAGTAAAATCTTAAATCTAATGATGTTAGCTGGGTTTTAGAGAAAAGAGTAATCTATCTGTCATATGCACTTCAAACTGGAGGGTTTGTGTCTAGGTTTAGTTTTGAATCCATATGGCTCAGTGATAGAGCTCTAACACACACAAAAAAAACATGCCTAATCTTTTCTAGTTTTGTAATTTAGGTGAAGTTTATAATTTCACTTCCTAGTTGGACATGGGCAGCAGATGTGACATACAGAGGTAATTCCATAACGTTACCCAGCAGCAGATGTGACATACAGAGGTAATTCCATAACTGTTACCCAGCAACCATAATGTAAACAAGGGCCAAAACTTGTCTAAATGACACAATAGTTCTGATTAGACGCATACAAATAAAAGACAACAGGTTCATTCAGTGAAATGCAGGTTTGAAGTGTCAGTGTCTTGTGTCTCTGTTTTGGAGTTTTCTGTGATGGTGACAGAGGCAGAGGGATTCTGTTTTACAAGTCACAAATACTATTTTTTTTACTTTTCGTCTCAACTTTTCTTCAGAAACTGGCACTGAACTGATGTAAAACTGTGATAAATATTTAGCACAGGTTTTATCCACCAAACAGAGTCAGAATCAGACAAACATGAAACCTTTCATCTGAAGTTTAAGCTTTATTTATCCAGGTCTAATGATAACCAATTATAATTTACAACAACTAGGTCCTCAGAATGTGCTAAAACATTCCTTAAATGTGTTGGTTTAGGTTCAAATATCACCCCAAACATGAGTGGCCTGTACTCAACTAAATAAACTCTGGTTGGACTAAACACATGTGCTCGATTGGTCGACTAAAAAGGGGGCGTGGCAAAATCTGTCAAAACTATTCTGTATCTCTGTGTATCTGACCCAAACTGCACTCACAAGACTACACCTGCAGGGGGAGCTCATGCAAAAACTACTATTTATGCAGAAAAAAGTACTAGAAAACAAAGTATTTATATAAAGACAGATTAAACTTGAGAATCATGAGTTTAATCTAACTTTTACAGATAAATACCAAAAATACCAAATCTTCAACTCTTTCACCCACCCCTCCTTTCTTCTGTTGTCCCATAGAAAATGCTTATTGTCTAAATACAAGGATTAGTCTAAAACACATTTTGGTTGACTCAAACTCCATCAACCGATTAATCGTCTATACGACTACAGACTTATTGACAATATGGTATTTGATTTTCACATTTTGCACAAACCAAACTCAGATGTGACCTTGTACCAGTCTTTGTAGAGAAGAAAAAACGCGGTCGTCCGAGTAAAAAGACGCCGGATTCTGCGGAGGCATCGGATGAACAGGAAGTGCAGAAGAAGAAGAGAAACCTAAACCGATTTGATGGTTTGTCTGTGGAGGAAGTGATGTCACGCACACTGCCTGACGTCATCGAGGAGAACCTGGACATCCTCATCGTGAGTTTACGACGGAGCATAAATTGATACTTTGCAGTGACATCACACTGGGGGTGTTCTGCATGTACATCTATGGCGGAATGTTCAGTAGTTATCATGGTGACACAAAGCACACATCAGCAATAACTACCAAAAAAGTTTTAAGATCGTCTGAAACCTCAGTAAAAAATCCCAAAGTGATTTAAAGAGCACATTTTCAGGATCCTGTGATCAATCCGAGTTCATTCACAGGAATTTGATTTTCAACAAAAAAGTGAGAGTAACTGAAAAACTGTTGGCTAATGCTAGCTAGCTTGTGACTGTAATGATATTTGAGAGGGACTTGTTTAACAGCACAAATCAGATCACCTGTTGTAGTTCAGATAAGTCAGTTCTTTATGGTCAGATTGTGTTAAAACAAAACTCAGATTAAAGTCAAACAAAACCTCAGAGTAGTGCCTCCAGTTAACATCACACCCCCAGGGAATGTTGATGACATCAGCTGCAAAATATCAGTATTTAAAGTAATGCATCTTCTATCTTGTGTACACTGTGTGTGTTTATAATGTGTCTGTTCTGTTTCAGATTGGGATTAACCCTGGATTACTGTCGGCATATAAAGGACACCACTACCCCAACCCCGGGAACCACTTCTGTGAGGCACTTTAACTTGGGCTCATATTGAAGACACAGTGCATAGGTTTCTGGAGGAGGCATTCACTTGCATGTTTGCATAGAAATAGAAAGTTAAAGCCATATTTCAGAACATTCTCCATGGACATACATGAGTTTTATACCATTCCATGGACACAAGCAGGAAGTCCTCCTCCAGGACAAGTAAGAGTCAGGTTTGTGAAGATGCAAGTCTGCTCACAGTAAGGACGTAATGAAAAAAATATTCAATATTAGTGTGTTTTTTTATTATATAATTTTATAGACAAATTTAAATTTTTAAAAAGATAGTTAATGAATTAAGGACTAAAGCACTGGACTGAACTCAGAACTGAACATGGCCAAAGCCCTGGTCTAAAGCCCCTGCCTAAAGCCCCTGCCTAAAGCTCCGGTCTTGTTCATTTCAGGGAAGTGCCTGTTCCTCTCCGGTCTTACAGACAAACAGCTGAACTTTCTGGACGACACGAGTTTGCCTCAAAAACACGGAATCGGATTTACCAACATGGTGGAGCGGACTACCCCAGGGAGCAAGGACCTGAGCAGGTACTAAAGCAGGACTAAAGCAGGACTAAAGCAGGACTAAAGCAGGACTAAAGCAGGACTAAAGCAGGACTAAAGCAGGATCTGAGCATGTACTAAAGCAGGACTAAACCAGGACTCTGTGATTAACAGTAAGGAGATCCGAGAGGGCGGCAAACAGCTGTTAGAGAAGCTGCAGAAGTACAGACCACTCATCGCAGCGTTCAATGGCAAAGGTAAAGACACATTCTGGAACTTTTTCAAAATAAACTATAAAGTGCCCATATTACGCTATTTTCTGATCTATATTCTAATGTTGTTCTGTGTTTCAGGCATCTATGAGATCTTCTGTAAAGAGACGTTTGGGGTCAAAGCTAAAAATCTAGAGTTTGGACTTCAGCCATACAAGATCCCTCAAACTGAAACGGTAAAAAAAAGCCCTCCCAGATGTTGAGGTGTGTCAGATGCCCTTCCAGATGTTGTGGTGTGGTTGGTTAAATATAGTATGTTTTTTAGGTGTGCTTCCTGATGCCGTCCTCTAGTCCGCGCTGTGCTCAGTTTCCCAGAGCTCAGGATAAAGTTCATTTTTACATTAAACTGAAGGAACTAAGAGACGGCCTGAAGGGGGCAGTGCAGACCAGAGAGGTGGAGGAGACACGCTACACCTTTGACCTGCAGCTGGCCAAAGGTTTGTCAAAGAGCCGCACCTGATTCTCTGTTTAAATCAGACCTGTTCTTCAAACTGTTCTTTTCAGAGCTTTAACCATGTTCTAGTCGTTTCTTCTCATTGAGCTGAACTGAAGTTGTATTTGGAATGATTCATGGTTGAGAAATCTTTAATCTCTTACTTTCAAGGCGCCATTTTGCCGATCTACCCCCGTTTTCACCTCCACTGGTACACACCCACTGTGACGTATGCACTTCCTTCTCCAGTTTTATTTTCTTAATCCGTGATATCGTAGTATTGTGACGTATGCACTTCCTTCTCCAGTTTTATTTTCTTGATCCGTGATACTCGTAGTATTCGGCAGCATCGCGTAGTCATTTTGGTACAAATGGAAAAAAAATGGGCTGCTCGCTAGTGTGATGTGCAGCTATCCATAGGGGGCGCCGGCAGCATGCGGAGCTTTGTTGTGATTGCGTTTACAGCGACGTCAGCTCCCATTGAGCACCACAGTTTTCTAATGCAGAAGTCAGCGGACGGTTTCTTTTATAAAGTCATTTTAGATGAATATTGTGATTTAAAATGTGCAAATTATAACATAATGATCCACAGGTGTCAGAGAGAGAACTATAGAGAGACACAAGCACAATAGGACTGATTTAACATAAATGCAGTGAATGCAGAGACTGAAAGACAAAACCCAGTAGTTCCCAAACTGGAGTCTGGGGCCACCTGTAACTTTACGTCTTGCTCAGTATTAATCCTACAGGCTGTATTATTGGTAAATGAAACAATTAATGCTGCAACTTCCTGAATACGGTGGATAGCCCTTTGAAACATTTCCACTGCAATGTCTCGCTCAGACTGCAGGGGGAGCTGCTGATTCCCTTTAAAGTCCACACAAATACAATGACAGTAAATCAAACTCTATTTCTATAGTAAGGAATAGACTCGATACTCGATACTGTTTCTGATACCACAATGATAATAAAAACACTTTTTCTTCAGACAATATACTGTGATTTTCAACATTAAGTGGTAGTACTTTCTTTTCTATTCCCATGTGGCCTTATATCTGTGTAATCCCTCAGTCATCCAGGTAGGTTCCATAGTGGTCCATGGGCGTATACTAGTCTAGTGTCTTATACTTGTTCTGATACAGCTCAAGATCATTCTAAAGATATTCAGGGAGGGTTCATTTCTGTCCTGTCAATGGGACTTTTTAAGTATCGATACCTGCCAAACATGAGGATCTAGTTTCGATATTAGTTTTAGTGTAAATTTTTAATATTGATTCACTTTTTCGATGCTTTTGTGTGCGGTGCAGAGGATGCGAAGCGTTTGGCGATTAAAGAGGAGCAGGTGGATCCCGAGTATGAGAGTTGTGCTGGAGTCTCGCCTGAACCCAACACAGAGACAAAACCCTGAGACACAGAAACAGGAACAACAAGAACTCAGGTGAAACAAACAGAAAAGTCACATTAACTTAAAGTCTGCCTCTTACTCTGGCTTCCATTGTGTCCTTGAGCAGCACACTCCCCTCTGCTTCTCCTGTCTGTCTGTGAACATGTGTTTGTGAGTGGTTGTTTCTCAGGGTGCATTCACACTTCCACATAGACCACATGAAAACTGGGACTAAACTGGGACTAAACCTGGAACTAAACCAGGACTAGACTAGGACCAAGACCACACCAAGACCAGGACCAGGACCACACCAAGACTAGACAAGGACCAGACCAAGACCCAACCAGGACCAAAGTGTGAACTCAGTGTGTGGACTGAATGATCTGAGTGCATTTGAAAGCGGCACACTGTTATATCTTAAGGCACTGATTTTTACATTTTTATTTTATTTTACAGGGACTGATGATGGTGATGAAGAGATCAAGAAGAGGAAGTTTACTTTCCAGCACTGTTTTAAACCCTAATTTATTATTTAATATTTTAATGGTGCTATCACAAAAGCTGCTCCATTATGTGAGTTTGCATGTTCTCTCTGTGTCTGAGTGGGTTTCCTCTGGTTTCCACCATAAACCCAAAACATACACAACAGGTCAAATCCTCCAGCTAAGGTAGTCCTGACCAAGCGCAAGATCTAGAGATGGGTCCACGAGCGCTGTACAGTAACTCCTGACACCTTGCCCTTGGGTCTAAACCAGGACTAAAACAAGACTAAACTAGGGTTTAAACCAGGATTACACCCTGAACCAAACCAAGACTAAAGGGCCAATCCCAGTCTACATCACCCCAGGACTAAACTGTGAACAAACCAGGACTGGAGCAGAACACAGCTTAAACAACCTGCACACAAAATCACCTGTAACTTTTGTATTTAAAATAATGTTAATGCAATGCTTTTGTATGAGTTGATTAAACTTGATCAAACCTATGGCGCTTACAAAGTGGTTATTTGACAGAAAATACACTTTACTCTTTTACGCTTTGTTGACAATTGTTACTGTTTTTATATCTTCTTATGCCCTGGATATAAAATTAAACCAAGAAATGTCGTTTATAAGTCGTATATGAACAAAAAAAAAACCAAAACAATATAATACTTATACTATAATTCTATGTGTTTTAAACGGAAAGCCTCTGAGCCAATGGGAATCGAGCATGTTTAAAAGTCTAGCGGTGCAGACCAACAGTAAAGCGGGGGGGGGGACTATTTGTATTATCGGCTTTTACTTGAATATATTTATTCATTTTCTAATTATCTATGCATATATTTATCATAAAGTCATGAATACATTTACTAAACTTATTTCTGGAGAGTACATTTGAGAATCCGGTGTTTTTTAATAGTTTTTGTCCCCTCCTCCACTTGGTTCGCTCCGTGTCAGAGTTGAGTCTGTCATGTTTCTTTGTTGTCGCTTTGAGCTGCGGAAATAAATGGAAGATTAAACAAATTTTTACACGTAAATCCTCCGCGTTTTCGCCCTCCACCTGCAGGTACGGTCCCGTGTTATCTCACCCGCGTTTTTGTGTCGTCTCTGTGGGTGTTTTTCCGCTCAACGAGGCGAGTTCATTCATCCATGCTAAGTTAGCTCAGCGACTAGCAGGGGGCCAGAGCTAACTGCGGTTAACTCGTAGCAATAACGCTTAAAATAACATATTTACAAATATTACATGGACAAAACTAATAGATTTCAAAGGAATGATTTAAATTATAATAGTGGGATGCGATAGAATTTAAATGGCATGAATACGAAGCGAAATGTCCACGTTTTAAGCACTATTAACTGTTAGCATCGTTGTTAGCCCATAGTTAACAATGATTGGGACATTTAAATATGGACACAAAGATTTAAATGTATTCATGTTTAAATTGTGTTTGGGTTATATTAAAGGAGGTATTAGACCAAGGAGCAGACGTGTTTTAAGTCTCTTATAATGCGGTTTACGTGAAAAATAATTATTTATAAAGATAGCTTCTCCAAAAAAGGTAGTGTTTATTGTGATCCACGTAGCACAAGGCAGGACCCAAAGCTGAAATTTAACTACTGATTACACTTTGTTTATTTACATGAAACAGCTGAATGTATCATAACCTGCTCGTAAACTCTTCAGTAATACTAATAATAACAGTTCTGTCCTTGTTTTGTCTATAAGATATGCAGGTGTGTTTAACCTAGACGAGGAGTTGCCAAAGCCCATACTGTGGCTTGTGAAATAATAATAAAGTTTCAGTGACACTGGATTGATCCTTTCTTTTCACTTAAAGGGCCTCTATTACAATGTTTTCTGATCTATGTTATAATGTTGTTTCCTCATCACAAACATACCTGAAGTTGTGTTTTGTTTCATTCACACAGCCTAAATATGCAGGGTTTGTGTATTTAACGTGAGTTGTTCTCAGAAAACACACTGTTCCACCTTGTGATGTCATGTGGTAATACAGACGTGCTCTAACTGTGTTTCACTAGAATTATTTGGATAATTTAAGCCCTGGAATTGCCAATGAACTAAAGGTAAAAGGAACTGTTAACTTGAAAACTACCACTTCATGACATCACAAGGGGGAACAGAGCATTTTGAGCTTTGGAGATGTAGACAGACTAATAATAAAGCGTTACTCAAACATGTGTGAATGAAACAAAGCACAACTCCAGGTATGTTTTTGAGGAGGTAACAGCATTATAACATGACTTAAACCTCACAAGTTTTCAGTTTTGTGTAATATAGGACCTTTAAGTGTATAAACCTGTTTGTGAAAAGTGTGAATCCTGCTGTTGAATGTTTGAATCTCTGACTGTTTTACCCCTGATTTTATATTTAGTTAATTATTGTTTATTAACTTTTTATTTCACGTGTTTCTCCTTGACTGTGGCACATGCCTTCACTTTGAGCTGAATAGTTTAACACTAACACAAAATAGCATAATTTAAACCAAATCTAAAATCTAATGTGAATGTATTTACCAAAGTCTGAGCCGCCATGGAAGACAGGTCTCCAGCCGCGATGCCTGTGTCTCCAGACTACATCCAGCAGTGGTGAGTGAAAATGAATAACATGCACCAAAATCTACCAAAAAATCTACCAAAATGTATATCAAATTGAACCAAAATCAACTTTACAAACTGAAGTGAAACCTTGATCATGCCCAGAGTTCAGACTGAAGCATGTGTGACTTTTCATCACTGTTTTGTTCAATTTTACATTTCTTGAACTCAGTATTTTAGTTTGAATGCACAGCTGCAGAGGTGATTGTAGTAAAAGCATACATTTCAATACTTAAAGCTACAGTGTGTAACTTTCTGGAGATGTGACATAGCTTGCATGATTCCATGGGAACAGAGAGTTAAAGCCACACTTTGGGACATTATCCATGGAGATAGACATGTTTTATGCCATACTGTGGAAGATTATAGCCAACGGAACAACATTTCCATGGAAACAAGCAGGAAGAGGCTCTAAGTCAGGTTTGTGAAGATGCACACCCACTCATAGTAAGGATGTTTTTTTTTATGTCTTTAGTGCAATAAACACAACCAAAATGAAAAGTTTAGAGTTTAAAAGTTCCATACTGAGGCTTTAAAATACAGCCAGTATAAAAGTAGATGATGACAAAAGCTTCCATTTGTGGTTTATTCTAGTTGGAGATGCAGAGACTCTGGTTTGGTGTCAGATCTGTTCATGTTTTAAAACACTGTTCTCTGTTGAGTTACCCTCAGTGTTTGTTTAGTTGGTTTAGTTGTTGCAGTACTTGCCACTGAGTGTTCACCCCTTAACCTGAAGTTTGACAGTTCAATCCCTGCTCAAATACTGACCCACACAGTACAAACACACCAGTGTAATGTAAAAATGAGGCTTGTAAAAGGGGAGTATTCTGCCAAATGAGGCTTGTAAAAGGGGAGTATTTCTCCCATGTTATAACTGTTCCCTCATCAAAAATGTCTGAAGAGGTTTTAGATGTCATCCATGCATGTTTCAGCGTAGTCTTGCATTGTTTCAGACGAATATAGCAATTTCAAAACAATAAAAGGTAACATGGTGATCTAAATGTTATTTGTAAAGAATTAATACCCTATAGAAGTAAAATATCCCCTCTTTAAATAGAGACAGACTCATATCTGTTTTGGATGACACATTTTGAAGTTTGACATATCACTGAAGTAAATACAGACGATAATAAAAACACTGAAACTAATTTATGCCACAGACACAAAACCCCTAAAGGAGGAAACGTCCTAAATGTACAGAATGGTTGAAAAAATATGAACTGCAAAAAAATAAATGGCAGAATTAAAGTCTTCAGTAGTTGGTAGTTACACATTTAGAATGAGTCATAGAAGTTATTTATTCAACCTTCTACAGCTCAAATTATATCATAAAACAAAAAAATAACAAAAACGTCCACCCTAGTACAAAAAGAAAAAGTCCCACGATAGTGATTATCATGACAGGCTAGAGCTGTGTACGTTTGTGCAGTATCCTCTTTGCACTGTTCAAATTAAGCTTTATGTGGATTCTTGAGGGTTTTCTATCCTACGGGTAGCTGCACATCACACTAGCGAGCAGCCCATTTTTTTTTTTTCATTTGTACCAAAATGACTATGCAACGCTGCCGAATCCTACAAGTATCACCGATTAAGAAAATAAAACTGGAGAAGAAAGTGCATACGTCACAGTGGGCGTGTACCGGTGGAACTGAAAACGAGGGTAGATCAGAAAAATGGCGTCTTGAAAATAAGCGATTAAAGATTACTCAAACATGAATCACTCCAAATACAACTTCAGAGGCTCAATGAGAAGAAACAACTAGAACATGGTTATAGATCTGAACAGAACAGTTTGCAGAATAGATCTGATTTAACAATACAAACTAAGTGTCCGCAGTGGTATTTGTTGGTATCAGGCCTCAACAGATTAATTTCAAGTTTATTTCTATAACACATTTAACACAACTTCGGCAGACCAAAGTGATTCACGTAGCAGATACTCAGAACCCAGGTATCGATACTGGCACCAAAGCCTGATCTGTGCATCTCCAAACTGGCTCCTGGATCAGTCTAAAGTGCTACAGTTCTATAAACAGCCGTGTCTCCTTGTGCAGCGGTGCATTCAGACTCCAGCTCTGCCTTTGTTTATCTCCATGTAAAAATGTTCAAAACGTTTGAACGTTTAGAATGTTTATTTAGAATGTTCTTTCCGGTTTTCCTCAGGATCCATCAGACACAGCAGTTTCACGCTCTGCAGGCTCAGTACTCTGGATACCACCAGCACTACTCCTACCCCCCCACAGAGGGCACTATGGCCGCAGCTCAGAGCCCCATAGAACAGATGCAGCCTCCTCCTCTACCTCCTCTTCATCCTCAGAACCATCAGAACCACCAGAACCACCAGAACCCACAACCTCAGGAACAGCAGGGGGCAGCAGACCTCGGCAAACGTAAGTATCTGTTATTCATTATGTCTTCAGCTGATGTTTATGTAATTTACATACAGGGCCCATATTACGCTATTCTCTGATCTCTGTTATAACGCTGTCACCTCCTCAAAAACATACCTGCAGTTGTGTTTTGTTTCATTCACTTATGTTTGAGTAACCCTTTATTATTAGTCTGTCTACATCTCCAAAGCTCAAAATGCTCTGTTCCACCTTCTGATGTCATGAAGTGGTAGTTTTCAAGTTAACAGCTCCTTTAGCCTTTAGTTTAGTAGAGTTCAGTGGAATTGGCAATTCCAGGGCTGAAATGATCCAAATGATTCAAGTGAAGGTGTATGGAGTTTAAAAACACAGTGGAGCACTTCCTGTATTACCACATTATGACATCACAAGGTGGAACAGCGTGTTTTCTGTTTTAGAGAAGAACTCAGCCTAAATATGCTGGGTTTGTGTGTTAAACATGTGTGAATGACACAAAACACATTAGAACAGAGATCAGAGAATAGAGTCGTATGGGCCCTTTAAAGGTTCTGTGCACATATTTTATCTCTAAGAGTAGTAAATAGAGTAAAGTGTTTTTCCCCCAGTACAGGATGCTAAAAACTGTTTTTAGAGACAAAAACATGTTTTAGTTGATTGTAAACTCAAAAATGGCATTGTGTTTGTAATGCTAATTAAAAAACTGCATTAGAAAAGTGAAGAATGAGTTTGGGGCATGTCCTGTCGTGGTTTGTTACAATCATGGTCCTCTCTATGTTACATGGATCAAACTGAGCATACCCAGATACTCTGCACATCGGTTAAAGTAAAGTTAACGTAGTGGCCAAACCTCCCTGTCAGAGCCTGGTCTGGTCTCTTGTAAACAGGGCTGGGCCTGGGCAGGACTTGGATGGGAATACCAAGTGCCAAAGGGGGGCAGATGTGTTTCTAGTGGAAATTGTTAGATTAGATGAGTTTATTTGAGTTAAATTGTGTTTCACACAGCCACAATTCTAATGTGACAGTAGATGTAAAAGTACAGAGTCCAGTCAGAGCCTGTGATGTAACAGCCTCACTGCTGTGGGCAGAAGCTGAGCTTTAGGAGCAGTAGTCCTGTAGACCAACTTTGGCCGTAGACATGGCAAAGAATCGAAACGTTGCACTAAAAAACGTGCCGCAGAGGCTGTAGCAAACATTGCTCACTCCACCATCTTGGTTGACTCCATCTGATTGTTTCAGTTTGTATCTTCTCTGGAAGCTTTCACCACATTATGTGTAAAAAAAAGTCTGTAGCATCTTGGAGGTACATAGCTTAGTTCGTGGTCTCCCTCTGTTGTTGTGTCCTTGGGCAAGGCACTTCATCCACAGAACCTAGTATGAATGTGGTGTGTGAGTGTAGGTGGGAGGATCCGATGGTGCAGATTGGCAGCCTCACTTCCATCAGTCTGTCCCAGGGCAGCTGTGGCTACAATTGAGTCTCACCACCTCCGAGTGTGGAGTGAATGAATACTGCGGTAAAGAGATACTGAGCGTCCAAAAATGTAATCCAGTGTCATTATAGTTTATTTTTTTCCTCCAGCTCCTCCGAAGAAGCGCGGCTGCCCGGCTCAACCCAAAGAGCCCAAACCTCCAAAGGAGCCCAAACCTCCAAAGGAGCCCAAACCTCCAAAGGCTCCCAAAGCTCCCAAAGATCCGAGCGCTCCTAAGGCCAAACCAGGACCCAAACCCAAGAAGGCCAAGCTTACGGAGGAGGCCGGAGCAGAGGGGAACCCCGAGGACGAGAGCCCCAAGAAGGTGAAGAGGAAAGTGGACCGATTCAAAGGCATGTCCGAAGAGGAGGTGATGAAGAAGACACTGCCCGATCTGCTTGACTACAACCTGGACTACGTCATCGTGAGTGCAGAGGGGCGGGCTGAGGACGGGGCTGGGGAGTGCACAGTTGGAGGGGCACAGAGGGGTGGCACTTGGGGGACAGGCATTCTGTGTAATATTTCTGAAAATGTTCTGTTAAATAAAACAATTGTTTTGTTTCAGATCGGCATAAACCCGGGGCTCATGGCTGCCTACATCGGGCGCTGGTTTCCTGGGCCTGGAAATCACTTCTGTGAGTTTGACCCACCATCTAACTGGGCAGCATGAGGAGCTAACAGGAGCTAACAGGAGCTAACAGGAGCTAACTTTGTAACAACGATGCCTAACTCCAAATGAGAATGCGCATATAAACTAATGTTCCTTCTGTATTGTTGTGTTGTAGGGAAGTGCCTGTTCCTGTCGGGCTTCACAGAGGAGCAGCTGAACCACATGCACGACACAGTTCTGCCTCAGAAATACAAGATGGGCTTCACCAACATGGTCGCCCGAGCTACGCCGGGAAGCAAGGACCTCAGCAGGTAAAGTACTATATATACATCTATACACACATACGCACTAAAATCCTAATGACTCCATAAACCTGATCAGCTATAACACACCGGGGAGCACTGACCTGAGCAGGTGACATATATGTACTATATATACATTAACACTAACACCTAACCAACACTTTGAAAAAGCCACTAGAGCACACAGGGAGCATTACCTGAGCAGGTGACTGTACCTGTTTAACACTGAACAGACCACTATAAACTCTCACTAACGCCACCTGTGGGACATGATTTCAAACAGATATTAAAGTGAATAATAATAATAAAGTTATTGTCTCTGGTCTCAGTAAAGAGCTGCGAGAAGGAGGCAAAATCCTGGTCGAGAAACTGAAAAAGTTTAAGCCTCTGATTGCCGTCTTCAATGGGAAATGTGAGTCTGTACTTTATATACACATCAATATACACATGTTCACATATACACATATACACACACACACACATATATACATACACACATACATATACAACTGTAAACAAGCGTCTGTCTTCAACAGGAAATGTGAGTCTGTACTTTATATACACATCAATATACACATGTTCACATATACACATATACACACACACACACATATATATACATACACACATACATATACAACTGTAAACAAGCGTCTGTCTTCAACAGGAAATGTGAGTCTGTACTAGGGATGGGAGAACAAACAATATTATTTATCATGATAAAAAGGGTTGACAATAATCGTTTGTGGAACATTTTATATAATTGTGATAATAGCCATTATATCACCTGAATGTGCAGAAAAAAAGACTTATCCACAGGGGAGACAACGGGAAGTTGGGCCGGGGCCCCAGGGTCTTAGGGGCTCCAGGGTCTTAGGGCCCCAGAATTGGACCCTCTTCTTATTAATTTGTATGACAGGGGGGCCATGTGAGGCTTATTCCCCGGGCCTCCAAATTTCAGTTGACTCATCCATAATATTCTCTGTTAAAGTTATAATTATTCATATCCATAGCAACTTTAATCATTATCGTGATATAATCATTAATTGCAATTATTTTGGCCATGATAATCGTCACAAAATTTCAATATCGTCCCATGTCTAGCCTGTACTTTATATACACATCAATATACACATGTACACAGACATATACACTTAAACACTATACCAGGGGTGTCCAAACTATGGCCCGGGGGCCAAATGCAGCCCTCAGACCAATTTTTATTGGCCCTCAGGCCTTCAGTTGAATTGGCCCAATTGATCATAATCGGTGCTTTTTATGGCAAATTTGAGTAATCCTACCACTATAACCTAAATAACATCACATTGCATTGTCATACAGACCTAAAATTAATGTTTCAAGCCTTATTTATGAAGTCAAAATTATGTTAAATGCACCCATCTGAATTATCCACTGTATTGACCACTGGTCTGTGGCCCTCCGTGTCGAATATTTTTCAAGATATGGCCCTCGGTGAAAAGAGTTTGGGCACCCCTGCACTACACAAACAAGTACACACGTGTTATGTGTGTGTGCTTATTTTAAATTACTTCTCTCTGTTCTCAGGTATCTATGAAATGTTTTGTCGGGAACTTTTTGGGAAAAAACCTAAAACTCTGGAGTTTGGACTTCAGCCGCACAAGATCCCAGAGTGTGACGTGGTGAGCTACTGCCCCCTGCTGTTTTTATACAGCAAGCTCAATCTCTTAAAACAATAGAACATGTTCCACTGTCGGACAGTTCATCACTTTAGATCCAAATGATGTCCCCCACTGCGGGACATTTCCTCACATTAGAACAGGGTTAAAGCCCCACTTTAGGACATTTCCTCAAATTAGAAAAGGATTACAGTGGATATGAGTTCACAGTCATGTTTGTCTGGTTGTCTTCTGCATGTGTGTCACAGTCTCTCCCCTGTGTGTCTGTAGGCGCTGTACCTGATGCCCTCCTCTAGTGCGCGCTGTGCTCAGTTCCCCAGGGCTCAGGATAAGGTTCATTTCTACATTAAACTGCGCGAGCTCAGGGACAAACTGAAGGGGGAGCTGAAGAGCAGGGAGGTGGAGGAGGTGCAGTACTCGTTCGACCTGCAGCTCGCCAAAGGTAAACCACACCGGAACATCTCAACTGTAAAGGAACTGTGTGTCAGATTTACATTTAAAATCCCATAACCTTGACCCCTCTCTTTGTCCCCAGATATGAGGTAAACATGTTCAAATCAAATATAACTTTAACTGATAACAACTCTAATGCTGATTTATTCTTAATTACAAAAACATTGGACATGACGTAATTTATTTCTGTTATAATCGGTGTTTTGGTTCAAGACGATTATCCAATCACAAAGCAGAATGAGCCTCACATGACCCTCTCATTTGGGTTGCCAGTTTCAATACTGAAATACAGTTGTTTTAAACCTAAAATGCCTCTCTCTGATCTGAATGATCACTACCTAAACCCCAACTTCTGTGGCCAGTCATGACTCAGTGCTAGTGCAGCTCAGTGAGTGAATTCTGGAGGTTCTGAGTTTTCATATGAGGGTTGTCCATATACTGAGAATGAGACACACTTGAATGTGTCCTCTATCTGCAGGTTAAGGCTCTGAACACACAGGCTCAGATGGGATTGTAGTACCTTTTGTAAACAGTAGGAGACAGGATACACACAGCTCCTTTAAACTAATCCCAAAATCCAGTGCATTACAGAACGTTTGTAGAGCTTTAAAATGCACTCTGTCATTATTAGGGCTGCATCTGCATCGTCTAATTGATTCGCCGATGATGGATTACTTCAGTCCTTGTTCAGTTCTAGTTCAGTCCCATGTCAGTCCCGTGTCAGTCCTGTTTTTTTGTGTGTTGCAGAGGATGCTAAGCGAATGGCCATCAAAGAGGAGCAGTACGACCCCGGATACGAGGACGCGTATGGAGGAGCCTACACCGAGGGAGGAGGAGGAGAGGGGAGGAGCAACGGACACTGCACCTTTAGCAACAATAATACAGGTAAAGTATGGAGAGAAAGGAGGAGGAGAGAGAGCGAGAGTGGAGAGAGAGGAAGAGTAGGAGGAGAGGAGGAGATGAAAGAGGAGGGGAGGGAGCAGGAGAGAGAGTTGGAGGAGAGGAGAGAGAGAGTAGTGGGGGGGGGAGGAACCTGTTTAAACTTTGTACTTGTTTGTTCCAGAGCTGTCGTCGGCCTCGTCGTCTCAGCCACCTGCAGCTGCGCAGTCTCCAGACGGTCAGTGGATGAACCAGAGCTTCACTGACCAGATCCCCCACATCAGTGCTCCTCCAGGGGACGCTGTGTGACCCCCTGTATCAGTGCTCCAGGGGGCGCCGTGTGACCCCCCACGTCAGTGCTCCAGGGGGCGCTGTGTGACTCCCACATCAGTGCTCCAGGGGGCGCTGTGTGACCCCCACATCAGTGCTCCTCCAGGATGCACCCTTACCCCGACATCAGTGCTCCAGCCATAGCCTGTATATATCTCTGGACATGGCTAACCCACTAGCCACCGCATTCCAAACATGACATGAGCATGGCCGTGATTCGACTCCATTGACTCTGGTTCCAATTCACTTTCTATTGAAAAACTCTGGCCCCTCTCTGTAACTGCTGCTGTCAGGCAGGTCATTTTGAAATGTTCAAATGTTGGTATTAACTGGCTCTACATAATCCTGGGTTTTTTATTTCACTATTTTGTCCCCAAATTAAGATATGAACATTAATAACAGACAAACTGCTCAAATTAGCTGCTATAACTGCTAGCCTCAATGTGCCTCATTTGGAACCAAATGCTGTGGGTGACGTCACATTCACTCAATCCACTTCTTTATACAAGCTATGGCTCCACCAGGGGGCGCTGTGTGACCTGCAGGGGGCGCAGGCTGACGTGAGACCACCACTCACCACCCGGCACTGCATCAGGACTAAACCTCAGACGCAGGGACAGACCTGGCTCACACTGGACACTGTTACAGGCGCCATCTTAGTTTTTATCATTATACTGACTGTTAAAATTCCATAGTGGCTTTATTACACATTTTATTTTATGACTTTTATGACCTAGTAAGCAGGTGTTATACTGACAAAAGAATTCTCCAGAAAACAATCATCATAAATGTGCTAAACTGTGCCTGTATGTGTGTGTGTGTGTAT
>JACM01055020.1:0-10120 GCA_000787095.1 Periophthalmodon schlosseri | reverse complement strand
CATGTACATATATATACATACATGTACATATATATACATACATTTTATTTATTTAAAACACAAAAATGAAAAATCAATACCTGAAGGAGCAGCGCAAGAAACACAAATGTTCAAATAATTTCATATTGTCGACAATAACCTTTTGTCACTTGTAGACTTACTCACAGTGGGCGGAGTAACCAAGTAAAAGTACTTCTACACTGTAAAATATGTTACTCAAGTACAGGGACATCACAAGACCCTGGAGCACGTGGCCCAGTATAAATCAGCTGAGCCTAAGTATAGAAAGACCCATTCTGTGCATTGAGAACTCAAAGGCTGTGAGTAACATTTAGAGGTTGAAGATGTTCTACAAAGCCCAAGCTTTTAGTTACTTTTTATTTTTTAAAAGTCCGCCTCATATTTGTGTAGTTAGATAAATAAACGATTAAGATAGAATAGCCATGTGGCTTCAACAGCGCGATGTACCGCAGCAAAGTTTCTCACTATATTGGATTAAAAGCAACATAAAACGTGAGGCCAGGTGTCCTAACAGATGTTTAAGGCTTTAGTTTTGTCAAGACTCTTGAGGGTCTATGCAAAGCCCGGTGTGAGGTTTGGCTCACAGACAGGGGGTGTTCAGTGCGCTGAGTGTGCTGGAAAGCAGTGGCGGAACACAATGAGGCAACAGAGGGCTGGGGGTCCACTACCACTAGCACAGGAGTTGAAAACACATGTTAAGCTTAATAAGAGTATCCTATAGTTGTACCAATAATAAAAAAGGTAAAAGCCTATCTTGGGAGATAATTCTCAGTTAGGCTGCTACATGCATTTATTCATCTAAAATTTGACAGGTTACAGGAAATTTCGTCTGTTTTGTGCAGAATTTCCTAATGGGAGACCCCCAAACCCCAGACCCCCCTGCTTAAAAGAGGTACACTACACCAGACTTTTAAGAAAAATGTAGGTACAAATGAAAGGGGCCGTTGCCACAGTATATAATAATAATAATAATTCCGTACACTTGTAATGTGCTTTACAGGCTTGTCAAAGCCTCTCAAAGCGCTACACTATAGTCATTATTCATTCACTCCACATTCGATGATGGTAAGCTACTACTGTAGCCACAGTTGCCTTGGGGCAGACTGACGGAAGCAAAGCTGCCAATCTGCACCATCGGCCCCTCCAACCACCACCAATCATTCACACACACACAACACTTTCATACAAGGCAATGTGGGTGAAGTGTCTTGCCTAAGGACACAACGAAAGAACTTGGTCCGAGCGGCAATCAATCCTCTGACCTTCAGGTTGGGGGACCACTGCTCTAACCATTGAGCCACTGTTGCCCCCCTGTATAGCTGTAGGTCTAGTGATGTCCCTGCTCAAGTACAAGAAAAATAATGTGGTTTGAAAACAATATTATTAAAAAATTATTCCAGTAAACGTAGCCAAGTACTACTCATCTCAGATTGTTTCTCATACCTCAAAATGTCTGCCAGGCTTCACCATAAATATTCAGATATATAAATAGGTTAAAAAAAAAAAAGTTGTTTCCATTTTTCTATCACACTATTCTAAAACTGCAAAAGAAGACAACATTCATTTAAGGCATTTTCAAACCCACAAGCCCAGCTATAAAAACTGGCTTAAACTCTACTCTAAAACTACTAGATATATTAGGTAAATTGCCTTGCATGAAATGCAATTCCATACTGCATAGAATGCAGTATGGAATTAAACTACTCCATTTACACTACCAGTCAAAACTTTGGACACTTTTATTTTTAAACAAGAGATATTATACTTCTATGGGGTATTAACTTCTAACACATAACATATTTAGATGTTATGTTACCTTTTACGTTTTGAAAATATATATATAAATATTCGCCAAAACAATGTATTAAAATGTTTAAATCAGTTTCAGTTTCAATTTTTATGCTCTGAGTCTCCACTCCCTTTACACCTTCACAAACCTGGGAGGGAGCAAAGGGAGCAGTCTACTGTTTTGTATCCTGCTCTTGTCTGCTCTGCTTCTGAAAAAGTGCTATATAAGACTAAAGCATTAAACACATCACACTTTTAGCGATCTTAGATCAACTATGATTTTCATATTTCTAAATTATAATCCCCTCTTACCGAGCATAGTGGCCTGTTTGAGGAACTTGAAGCTGGTTTCAAAGGTCATCTGTTGCAGAGGGGAGGAGTTGGACTGCATGGCGTGTCTGTTCAGAGGTTTGTACACTCCCTCAAAACACATGTAGTCTGCTACCAGAGAGAGGTGCCGCGGGTCCACCTCAATACCTGCAGAGGGTACAGAGTTAGATCTGGTTTAGTTCTGGGATATTCGTAGTATGGATCTTGTTAAGTCTGGTTTAGGACTTAACATTGAACATTGGTTCAGTCTTGGTTTATAGTCCTGGCTCAGTCCTGCCTTAGCCCTGGTTCAATCCTGATTTAGACCTTATTTTAGGCCTGGTTAAGAACTGGCTTTGTCTGGGTTTTGATCTGGCTCAGCCTTGGTTAAGAACCGGCTCAGTCTTGGCTCAGTTCTGGCAAAATTGGTTGTGAGCATTTACCATAGACGGCAAACACATCCTTGATCTCCTTCTCGATGACTTTCAGAGCAACTTCGATGCCGTAGGTGGCAGCCATCGCGTGGACCTCATTACAGTAAAGACGTTTCAGGTCCAGGATCTGAAAAATAAACAAGAAATCAGAGAGACCAAACATAATATTATAATTGTTACTTCCAACTTCATAATATCTTCACAGTAAATCATTTCTTAAAATCAAGTAATATTTTAAAATACAGTGGTTCGAGCTCTCCCCCACCAACCCAAAGGTCAGAGGTTTGATTTCCGTTTGATCCAAGTTTTGTCATTATGTCCTTAGGCAAGACATTTCATCCACCTTACCCATGTATATTGAAGTGGTGAGTGAGAGATTGGTGGTGGTCTAAGGGGCCAATGGCGCAGATTTGCAGCCTCACTTCTATCAGTCTGCCCAAGGGCAGCTGTGGCTTCAATAGTAGCTTACCACCACTCAATGGTGAATTAATAAAAAATTATAAAACACTTAAAAGGGAGGATGCAATCAATGTAAAATAAACATAACTGTCTGTAAAGGAAATTAAAATATTGTGTCATTATTTCACCTTTTAGAAATCACTTGGTCTTGTAACTAAAACTCATTTGGTCTGGTAGTTAAACACAGTGTTAAGAAAACCTTTCAGATAAACCCTTTTGTTCCCTTTTAGTTGTTAATTTTGTTAAGATGTGTTTTTAATGTTTGTGAAGATAGATGCAATCAAACCAAACAGTTGGCTTTCAGATCTCTCTCCTTTGAAGTGTATAACACTTTGTATTGTTTTAACTCAACATGTTACATCCTGAGGCGAACCGTAGGAAAATGTCTTTGATCAAATCAGTAGCAGCACTAGTAGTTGTCAGTAGTACTAGTAATATCAGTGGTGGTAATGGTAGTGGTAGCAGCATCAGTACTTAAACAACCTGTTCGTGTTGATAAACTCTGTGTTCAGTAGTAGTTATGGTAGTAATAGCAGTAGAAATAGTAGTAGCAGTAGTAACAGTAGTAGTAATAGTAGCAGTAGTAGTAGTAGCATCAGTACTCACATCACAGTACTTGAACAGCTCGTGCATGTTGATTCCCTCTGTGTTCAGTACAGTCTCTTTCTCTCCATTCTTCATGGTGACTTCACTCAGGAGGCAGCGTGTCAAACCCTTTGTTTCAATTACAATGGCACTTTTGGCCAAAGACGAGACGACACTGGTGAGGTCAAAGTGAACCTTGGTCACTGGTAATGCCATGTCCACCTACAGAGAGGAGGAACATGTATTACTATCAGAGACTGTATAAAGAAGTGGACTAAGGCAGAGTGACATCACCCAGTGTTCGGTTCCAGCCAAATGAAGCTCATTGAGGCTTGCAGTTATGCTGCGTTCAGACCGCGGTGTCAAAAACGCATTGGACACCTCTAGTTGGATGCCTCTAGTTGGACACCTCTACATTTGAGGCGAAACACCTCCGACGCGCATCCAGTGCATCCATTGCGGTCTGCGAGTGCCTTTGGATGTTTTGTTTTCCCGGTCTCTTTGTGACCCATGACAGACCAGGTTGAGGGAGTGGCTTTAGTGTATTTATTACATAAAATCCATCAACGGAGGCGATCAGCTTGGCGGCAGCATGTCTGGGTCCATGACCTAGGCTAGCCGGTGCGCCCAGCATAACTAAGTTGCTGCTAGTTTGTAGCTGATGTCTTTCTCCTTTTTCCGGAAGATGATGTCACTACATCACTGGAGCTTACCGTAGTCTCTGATGCGTCACATCAACAAATCCAACAGCAAAAGTTAAGCTTTTTCATCTCTGGTGGTCTGACGCTTTGGGCATACAAACAGTGTCCAACGTGTGAATGCTCAAGACGCACCTCATCAACACCAGATTAGTACTGCACTGCTGCTTGAAAATGCACTGCAGAAACGCAGGATTGTCTAGACACACGTAGACCATAGACTTTGCATGTAAACTCGATGCCCTTGATGCCCCGGTCTGAACACAGCATTAAACAAAAAGAAAGGAAGGAAATGTCTTAAAGCAGACCTATTCTGCAAAATCAACTTTCCATGGATTTTAACCATGTTATAATTGTTTTCCCTTCTCATTTACCCACTCGAAGTTGTATTTGGAGTAATTTGTTCATATGTGAGCAATCTTTAATCGCATTTTCAAGACGCTATATTGCCATATCAACCCCCATTTTCACCGCCACCAGCATACGCCCACGTGTAGGTTTCGAGCAGCATCGCGTAGTCATTTTGGTACAAATGAAAAAAAATCTGCTGCTCACTAGCAGGATGCGTAGCTATCCATAGGAGGTGCCGAAAACTTCAAGGCTTTTCGTTGTGATGACATTTACAGTGACGTCTGCTCTCATTTCACACTGCAGTTTTCTAAAGTGGAAGTCAGTAGACTTGTTTCTTGTCTCTATAGCAGACACAGGTACAATACATCTTCTTTAAAAGAGGGAAAAAGTTCCACCCCAGCCCAAATATTACGTGTTGCTGTCTGCATCATTGGTTATGTAAAGCTTGACCAATCTTTATTTCTCATTGTGCCCACCTCACACCAGAGCTCGTTGACATGGTCGTATCTGTATCCCTCTATGGAAGGACTCAACACTAGCACAGCGTTCACTCTCATATCATCCATGATCGCGGCCGCAGGTTTAACTTTACTGCGCTTCTGCTTCCTCAGTCTGGTGACAGGGGGCACTGTGGGGTTCTCCCCTTCATCCACCGTCTCGTCCTTCGACTGAGTTTCATCGTCTTCTTCAGGTTCATCTGCTTCCTCCACAGCCTCCTCATCGCTGTCATAGTCAACCTGGAAAAATAAAATAAAATTCTCCAGGGTTTATGCAAATATCTGCAAATTTAAAACTTTTTAAAACTATGTGTGTTTTCTGTACATTACATCAATAAAGTCCTTTAAAAACTAAATCTGGCATAAAGTAAAATTCAAAAATTTGAAATCCAAATAAATTGAAAATGAATAATTTCATGCCCTTGTAAAGCCCTGATTCAACAATTTAATGGAACAGACAAAAAAACACAACATATTTAGATATTTGAAAATGTATCAGAGGCAGGGCTGGGCCTGGTTAGTACTTGATGGATGGAAGAACGCTGGGAATATCAGGTGCCAGTGGGGCGCCAGTGGCAATAACAGACATTGTGTCCTTAGGCAAGACATGTCCTTAGACACAGATTGGCAGTCTCACATCAGTCAGTCTGCCCCAGGGCAGCTGTGGCCACAGTAGAAGCTTATCACCACTGAGTGTGGAGTGAATGAATAATGTACTATAAAGCGTTCCGTAAGTGTCCAAAAAGGGCTATGTAAAGCCGATGCATTATTATTTATTGTTATGATATTGATGCATAGAGGAGTAGCAGTAGTAGTAGTAGTAGTAGTAGTAGTAATAGTAGTAGTAAGTGTTGCCTCTTCTTCCTGTTTGTCTTTGTGTTTAGCGTCAGTGGCATCTGTGTCTCCTTCATTTTCTTTGTCGTCCACGATCTCCTGCTCCTCCTCCCCATCGCCCTCATCCAACTGTGTTACAAATAAGATTAAAATATTTTTTTTTATTTTAACCTGAATATGGACTTGAAAAGTCCTGAAAATATACTGCGATGCTTCATAAAAATGACTCCTACCGCTGCAGAGCCACTTGGTCCCTCTCCTTCATTGTCTTTGTCTTTGAGAGTTGCTTTTCTTGTTTCCACGGAGATAGAGGCTAGTTTAGCACTGTGCTTCTTTATGGCATCAGTGAGAAGTCGGAAAAATCTGATAACAAAATTAAGATTGTTGAGGATTGATGTTATTGTGAATTGCAAAATATGAATGACTGACCCTCTCTTCTTCATCCTCTGCTCCATTAAAACCTCTCCTCTGCATCCTCTGCTCCATCAAACCCTCTCCACTGCATCTTCTGCTCCATCAAACCCTCGCCACTGCATCCTCTGCTCCATCTGACCCTGTCTTATGAATCCTCTATTCCATCAAACCCTCTCCACTGCATCCTCTGCTCCATCTGACCCTCTCCTCTGCATCCTCTGCTCCATCAAACCCTCTCCACTGCATCCTCCGTTCCATCTGACCCTGTCTTATGAATCCTCTACTCCATCAAACCCTCTCCACTGCATCCTCAGCTTCAACTGTAGTTAAATCTTCTGTTTTAATAATGAATCCTCTTCTCTCACCGTGTCTCCATGTAGCGCAGGATCTGGTGTGGGGTCAAAAGTTTATCGTCATGGTAACGCTCAGGTGACAAGAAGTGAAAGGTAACTTTGAACGTCCGCATTTTGTTGTAAGATCCAACGATTCGCAATGACTCCACCACATCCACTTTTTGCAATACCTGTTTACACAAAACAAATAAGCAGGAAATTATGCAAAATGGAAAATCTGCAAAGATTTTTGTGACTCTGTCAGCGCAGACATGAAGTCAGTTTTTGCCTTTCTAAGTGTTGATAAACATCTATTTCTTTTCATTTTATTTTTATTGAAATGTATATATGATCTTCTCACCTTTACACACGGATGTGTCTTTTCAACATTTGTCTTTTGAATATACCCAATAGGACAGTGGTCACTAAAATCCAGTGTGAAAACACCATTTGACTTATAATCTTAACAAAAAAAAAAACAACAATTATATCAATGAATGTGCCTTTATTTAAATTTCTAGAGTCAGGTCTGGTCGGAATAGAAATTAGTTGTGCGAGATTCAGGCCATTGCATAGGTCTTTCAAAGTTTCAGATTATTTCCCCAGATTCTTAATATTTATACCGCCCAATAATTAGACCTGATAATTTTCCAGTTTGAAAAGCATCATGAATAGATCATTAAGAGGATTTTTAGGTGCTGAAGGGGCACGATAAGTACCAGCAATAGACCATTTTTTTAATCAGGATCATTTACATAACTAACAGACACAGACAGATATTCAAAACATTTACGCTTTGAGGAGGAGAAAAGAAGGTCCACATACAGGTGATCTTTGACATAAATGGCAACACCACCTCCTTTAGATTGCCTTTCACAATGAAAAACTTTATTTATTTATATATTTCAATATTAATCTCCTTATCACTTATTTTATTTGATAGCCAGGTTTCAGAAAATATAAATGTCTCTGGATCTGTTTGATTTGCCCAGACTTTAATGTAATCTAATTTAGATGTGATACTACGTACATTCATATTTATAATTCCCAGCCCCTTCCTTGTCTTGAAGTTTTTCATATCAGATAGGCCTGACTCCTTAGAGATACTAGGTTTATTTGAGTTTTACTGGATCGATTTGACGCCTGGGAATTAGGTTTGTTAGTAATATTGATACCAACCAAGTTAAATTACCTCCGATAATTTCTTTCATGTCTACGAGAAATTCTACGTGAAATCTGCACATTACAGTAATTTGTTTTAATGCGGACTCTAAGCTGGTGGGCTCTGATTTTGTCACGTAAGACGCTGTTTATCCTATGTGTAAGGAGTCATTCAGTAGGCCTATTAGGTGCGGAGTCCAGCGTAAGTTTGATATCGTCACTCAACAGTTTTTTTCCTAGCCCTATTTAAATGAATGCCATTCCAGGCAAATGATTATTCCTTTTCCAGAATCCACACAAATTGTCCACAAAAAGAATTCCTAGAGCACTGCAATAATCCTTCAGCCAAACGTGAGTTTGGCAGATCCAACTAACTTCATGTCACCGAAAATGGAGATGGAATTGGACCAGACATTCCGCATAGTTTTCCTGACTTTAGCACTGTGTCTATAAATGATTTGAAGTGACTTTTCAACACCTCAGACTGTTGTAGTTTAATGTATTGAAGCCGATGTGCCCCAGTGTGTCTGTGAGCATGGTGTTTATGTGTGATAAACACCATGCTCACAGACACAAGACTACCTGTAAGAGGTGGTCTAGAAAAACAAAAAGTACAAATTGAATGAGCCATTTTAAATGGAAAACTTTAAAATGAAAACTCCTAAAAGATGCTTTTCGTTTTTTTTATTTTGTTCTCAAATCCCAAAGTGTCTGTGTATAAACAAACATACAGTGTATGGGGCTGTACCAGACTAATTTTTTTTTTTTTTTTTTTTGTAATGTAATAAAGGAAAGTCCGTCTCTTAGGATCAATTATCCTCAGCAAACCAGGAAGTGCACTGTTAGCATGCTAGTTGTTATTAGAATTACCATACAAAACTCAACTCTGGTCCCTGAAAGGTGTGAAAAGCACTAATAAACTCATCACAAAATTAGGATGCTCTGAATGCATAAGGTAAGTGAGGAATAACTTTGGACTTCTACAAATCATTTAAAATGAACAAGTTCTGTTTATCACATTTTAAGACAGTAAAACTGAGTTACAACACTCTTAATGTAATGTTTAAACTGACCTCGGCCAGATAGACACGTGTGAGCATTTTCCTCAGAATCTTGGCTTTCTTCTGGGCTTTTCTGGTGCGCAGGACTGGGACACTCATCATGGGAGTCTTTATGTTGGAACTGGCAACCATAAGGATCTCCCTCAGTCTATGAAGAGACAAGACAGTGTAGAGCAAGAAAGAGGGTGGTTAAGATCTGGTTTAGTCCTGGTGTAGTCCTTGGTTTCTCACTGGGTTAGTTCAAGATTATGCCTTGGTTTAGTCCTGATTAAGTATGGATTTCTATACAATTTAGTTCTAGTTGACTGTGATTTGTCCAAGTTCATGTCCGTCTAGTCAAGTTTAGCCTTATCTTGAAGAGCATATTAAAGGTTTTCATGTATTGCCAATTATGACTTGGTTTGGTGGGATAGTACTTCTGGCAAATATTTATCATAGTTTTACATCAGTCAAGTGGCAGTTTGTGAAAAGTACAAAAATACAGGAAGTAGCCAAGTTCAAAAATAAAATCCCTCTACCTATGTCATCAACACTGAAAATTTCATCCAAAATGCAGAGACAATTTATGTGCAAGGACGACATTTTTCTATCTATCATTTAACAAAATAAAGCTGTCAGTGTTTTATTTTTTTCATTAAACTATAACTATTGTTAGTGCTAGGTAACAGTTTGTTAACAGGTATGGTCGTGGATTATCACTGGTTTAGGCCTGCCCTAGTAAAATTTAAAATAGTATTACTAAAATTATATCTGAAAGATTTGACATTAAAAATACATTATAACATACTTGAAAATATAATAATATACTTGAAATAACTGTTATACCATATCTAAATAAAAATTACCGTGGTATTCCCAGTGTGACGTTCATCTCTCCTCTTCCAGCAAAGTGAAATGTGTTGAGGGTCATTTGAGTGGAGGGTTCCCCGATGGACTGAGCCGCGAGCAGCCCCACAGCCTCCCCAGGATCACACAGAGCACGCTGCCATTTGTACTGTAAAAGATGACGAAGGCTGGACAAGGCAGACAAATGAGGGGTAGAAACACGAAATACAGACAAAATTAATTACATTCTAGGGCTGCAACAAACAATTATTTTAGAAGTTGACAAGTCATCAAATATTTATATAATATATAATGTATATATTACTATATAATATATAATGTATATATTAC